>JAUZST010000155.1:0-46252 GCA_034779995.1 Parotocinclus haroldoi | reverse complement strand
TATATATATACAGAGAGAGAGAGAGATTTGCTAAGAATCTGAATTGGAGTTGTTAAAATGCAAACAATACTCAATCCTAGCGCAGACCTGGGGTACTCCGTGTTCCAGCGGGGTTATGCCCAGTATTTACTGCATAACCAGTGTGAACAGAACCACTCTGTTCTTTATTTTTATACCACAGTTAGGCCAGTCGACGCAATTTGATTGAATTGACTGAGAGGCTTAGCCTAGCAAAGACGCCAGCCTCAATAAAGCAGCGAAATGATATGCTAAAAGAGTGCCCGAATGAATTACAGTGAGTTTCTAAAGTCTGTTATTTTTTTTGAAAACATTTGTTCCGATTTCAATTTAAACGATGAAGCTATTGCTGATCAGCCTGATACTTCCAGTGAGCCAGGTTCGGTCACCTTTACAAACAAGGATTTGAAAGCGCTTGAAAATCAGAGATACAAAGTCAGTACAGTAAATCAAGCCTCCTGGTCCTTAACGTATTCATAGCTTGGCTGAAGAACTGCGATACTGAAGGCAATTTTAGCCCTATGAACAAAAATGAAATGAGTCCGCTTCATCACTCACAATGACGTTGTTTGTTGATGTAAACTCTGCATAATATATCTTTAACAAAATTCTGATCTAAAGTTCAAGTCCAGCTCTTAACCCAACGAATCTGCTGATGCTGTATAACTCTCCAGTTGTATTTATGACTGAGAATATTAACAGTAATAGCTTAATTGTTTATGTTTATAGTTCACCAATTAAGTAACGTAAATTCTAACAGGAATTTAGACTTTCAATAATACTTGGTATGTTGGTAGATTACTAAAAGCTTTATAAATCAGACAGATACAGATACAGATGCAAGTAAACTTTACTTAAAAAAACATTTTAAATATACTAATCTATATTTTTGTGTTCCTTGGTTGTGTAATAAACAGTTATTGGGACATGATGTACCTATAGTGTTATGACTAAAGGTGATAGTCTGATGGCTTAGAAGTGCGATGGCTGATCAAATGAATCCATTTTCCCTTGCAGAATGTTGATAGGCAAATAGTTTTTTTTATCCTCTTTGTCTTAAAATGTCATAATTTTGAGGAAATAGTGTAATAGTGGTTTCGTTGCGTTAATACCCTCAAGGATCTTCCGTGCTCGGCCTGCCTCCGACCGCAGTAAGCCAGTGCCAGTAGTTCTTGTTATGGAACTCCTTCTATGTTTTATTGTTTAATTATGTTTCTTTCTATAACAAAGACTTCTTATGAGCTCAGCTTGAGCTGTAATTTGCTGTCACATGGCATCTTCTGTGTTCCTTCCATTCTTCTGCTCTAATTTTCTGCTCTGCTCTCTTTTTTTTGTCTGCTCTGACCGGCCACAATGCGAACTTATCCTACTCAATCGTTTGTACATATGCCACTGTACTCTGTCTCACATAATTGCTGCATGTATTGGGCCATGGCCACACCCTTCAGTCAGAGGTGTGGGAGCCTGACAGCGACGAAGACGTGTTAGAGAAGATCCTGAAGCTCCATCCCCAGACATATTCCAGTAAGCAGCTGTTCAGCATCCCTGAGGCGACCGAGGAAGAAGACAACAGTGAATCGGAGCCCCGATCCAGATCGCTCCGCACCCCAGCAAGGTGTCAGCCGCATCCCCAAGAAGCCAGTAGTCACCCTATCCATAAAGCCAAAGTCCAAGCCCCAGTCGAAAGGCAAGGAGGAACCATACAGATCCGGTGTCGACCCGCCATGCAATACTCCTACATGGCAGACAATAGCAGCTATGAGGAGGAAGAGTCAGACAGCAGTCTGTACTCTGTACCCTGCATCAGGGCGCTCAAGACTCACCAGGCACAGCAGCCGCCACAAGACAGGGACAGACTCCGCAGGGAAGCCCTGCTCCGCAGCAAAGTGGCCACTGATCTGGCAGCTCAGGGGCCTTACCTGCTCAGCAGGACGGTGCGCCATTTTAAATCGCCCAACGTGGAGATCGACGTGGAGTATGGGACAGACAACGAGGACGACCCATCCGGTGAGGTCGTGGTGGAGCGGATGAGCTCAGAATGGTGGGTGGAGGGAGGAAACCACGAGTACCACCACCGTGCATCACCTACACGACTGTCCAAAAAGGACCACCCTATCATACCATCGAATACATGGGTGTGTTATGTCTCCCGACCCTTCCAACTATAGACGCCTGGATTAGTACACCTTAATGGAGACTGAAGGCTGAAACCTTTTGCAACCCAAACTGAAGGCAAACTTGCATCCATAGAACAACACAAATACTCTCAGTTGTTTTGTTATAAGCCACTTTTGCACGAAAACCCCTCGTGTTGCTCCAACCAAAAGCTGTATCTGTTCCAGTACCTTTTTTGGTTTGCATTCACACTGCCAGGTGGAACCACTGTGTGACGCTGAAGCGAAGAGGCTCAGTAAAGGCTGGACTTTATTACACTGGATTTGTTTGTGTGAATTTTTCCATTTGTGTTGTGTAGATCTGGGATTTATACGATGACCGTTATGAGAGGAGATTTTAAAATGGCGGTTGATCACAAAACCCGGCGCATGCTTCTGGACCAGTCTCTATACACTTGCTTCTAGACCAATCACGGCGTACTTACAGGCGCTTTCACACTGGAGGAACTGTTTCATAGTTCTTAGAGCTGTACCCATAACTAACTAAAAATGACTGGTAGTTCTTACAATGCTGGGTACTGGGGCATTTTAGCTCCTACTTCAAGGTAGGGTTTTTTACAGCCCATATTCCCTGAGAGATGTGGTGATTGGTTGAGAAGCAAGTGCCCGAGTTGAGCTAAACTGGCACTTGTACGCTGTACAACCATATAAACAACAGTTCTTTGCACTTAAAATGGAAAAAAAATGCACAGACAAATGGACCAGCAAAGAAGTTCAGGCTTTACTGAAACAGTCTAGACTTTCGTCATTTCAGCATCGCACTACTGAAGTTGCGATTCCACCGGGTTAGATCCTTCCAAATTAGTCCCTAGAGCTGCTCGGTGTGAAAGTGGCTTACATCATTCAGGGTTCCTATGCACTACGAAAAGACCTTGCCATGAAGTCAGAGTTTAAACATTCCCTGTACATGGTGTTCTAAAATCTTCAGTCATTCCACCAGTTCTAAGAGCTTAAAAACTCTAAGAAAGCTCTTAAAAACTTCTATAAAAGGGCTTATAGTGTAGGGATTGTCTATGGTATAAATGGCAATTTTACCTGGGCAAAAATTATTTTTGCTTTATCTCAAAAACTTGTATATTTAATTACAGCTACTTTCTATCTTCCATCCCCTGTGATTGTTTAAGCGTGGAAACTAATTAGAATAGTGACTGTGCTGGATAGGAGAGGTCTACTACTGAAAATCAGTTTCAGAATAAAGTAAATTGTCCGATTTTCATCTCACAGAAGTACTAATATCTCCCAGTTCTGTGCTCTCTTTACATCTTCAACATGGATCCTTCAATGCAAAAGGTTTAGGCCTGCACATATTTCCCTGTGGACCCTCCCATATCTGGTCATCCCATAGTCCTCTGTCCATAGCACCACGTTTTTGTCCTCTGTCTGATCTGAGATCAGATCAAATAGACTCATGGAGTTTGTTGCAGGTTCCATTGTGGGCCCCCTTGTAGCACCTCTTGTTCTGTTGTAAAAACCAGGCAAGAAACTAGCTTGATGTCTTCCAAAGCCTGGCATATTAAGTATCTGCTGTGCTTATTTGAGTCTGTTGAAAGCATTGCCCCTGTGGTACGTTAGGACGCTCCCTGCACCCGTGCTGAAGGCCGTGTTTGGATCCCTCACCCCCGCCCCCGAGTTTTGCTTTTGTGCTTCTATGAACTGTCTGGTTCATCCATGGTTTTCGTGTGGCAAAGTGTGTCCGCTCTTGCCGTGTGCGTGTATGCAGTGATTGTGTGGAATTGTTGAGCGTGAAGTACTAACTGCGCATCTGTGCCTCACTTCAGGAGGCAGCAGGTCTGTCAGATTCAGGAACGAGCCGCCGTGGCCTCAGAGATGTCTTGCCCAAACTGAACCGGCCGGAGACCAGATTCTCCAGAGGTAGGACTCCCTGACGCATTTTAATGTCCTCAGCTCTCCTCCATAACCTTCTTCATTATCCTAATGATTGACTGCATTTACATGTGCTTCATAATCCGATCATAGTCAGACTCCTGCAGTTATCCGATTATTGAAGTGGTCATGTTTTCAGCATTTCCCAGATCAGTTTAACCAGAAATCATTTAGGAACCAGGATACCGGGCATGAGTCATTTAGCCGAAAAAGGGTCCGTTTGCTTAGTGTAACTCTTAAAAATGGATCTTATTCATAACGATTACTGGTCAAGCGCTGCTTTATTTTTACATCGTTGCTCCAGTTGCTATTAGGGTAGCCTAGCGGTTAAGGTCCAGAAGGTCCAGGGTTCAAATCCCACCTCTGCCAAGCTGCCGCAGTTGGGTCCTTGAGCAAGACCCTTAACCCACAAATTGCTTCAAAATGTAAGACTGTATTAATGGATAAGAGCGTCTGCTAAATGCTGGAAATGTAAATGTAAATTTATTACTCAGTCCTACTCAGTATTACTTTATATGAGCGACAGGACTGAAATAGCAAATGAGTAAATTGTAACCAATTGGCTGCCATACCAATAGCATTTAGGACGCTGAGCACATTCTGATGATTTACCAAAAAATGTGTGCTTTTACAATAAACATATAACATGTAAAATAATGTAGGTTACAGGTGAAGTTGAAACTGACCTTCTCAGCTATAGTTATAATATCATCAGTTATACAGGCAAAATAAGATACTTACTTTCACTGTTCCCCTTTGCTCTTCAGAAGATCCAGATGATTCCCGTTTCCACCTGAACGTGACTTGTGGTATTGTGGTACTTGTGGACCAAGTGAAAGCCTGGGAGCATGACTAAATTATGTATTTAAATTCATATATTATAGATCTTCTATGGAAACGTGTTTATGGCATAGATATAGACGCAACCGTACAGCTAAAGAAATGTTAAGAGAACAGGGGGCAGCTTACAAATCCATTTTTTTCAATGTTCCTGGTGGTATTTAGTAATGTTTTCAATGACATACCATACAACTTTGCACTTACATCACTGTGCGGGATAACTTGCCTAATAACAAAACGCTCTTTCTTTTTAATCGTATTGATTACCTATACATGCCACACGTCCTGGGAATTGAAACTGCACTCATGTGGTGTAGTCTGAGTGCACGTATTTGTGGTTTCAGTTGTGGAATTGACTAGTGGCATCGGAGTGGTTAGCACTGATACCTCCTAGCCTAGGCATGTTCTGCCTCTATGACTTTGTTCTGGGGTTTCCTCCCACACTACAGAGACACTGGCACGTCTGTTGTACATCTACTGAGTGATTAAAAAGTCAATTATGTTTAGCTAGCCATGGCTAACCAAGAGACTGATTACCAATTACCACCGAATCTGTTACTGCAACCCCATGAGTGTTTCTGTCTCGTAAAAAAAAAAAGATAAAGACATTTCTATCTCGTTCTTCTTTAATGCTTGAGAGAATGAGAACTCTGTTAAAAAAAAGACCAGCATAGACCCACAGGTCACTTTTAGGTACACCTCCATCTTTCTACGCCCATTGTCCGTTTGATCAGTTCCACTTACCATGTAGAAGCACTTTGTAGTTCTACAAGTACACTTAGTAGTCCGTTTGTTTCTTTTCATACTTTATAAGTATATAAGTACTCTAATGGTCAGGACCCCCACAGGACCAACACGGATCAGGTACTGTTTGGGTGGAGGATCGTTCTCAGTACTGCAGAGTCATTGACGAGTTTAACAACGCCAGCAGCACTGCTGTGCCTGATCCAATCATGCCAGCATAACACACACCACCACATCACTATCACTGCAGTGTGCAAAAACATTCTCCACCCAAATCGTAACTGATCTGAGGGAGTCCTGATCATTAGAGAACAGAGTAAAGGGGGGAACAAAGTATATAGAGAAACAGTTGGACTACAGTAGAACTACAAAGTGCTTCTATACGGTAAGTGGAATTGATAAATTGGACAGTGGGTGCAAAAGCAAGGGGGTGTTTAAATACAACATTTTCTCTGCTGGTTTTGTTTACAACAGGGATTCTTAAGCAACAGCAATAAAACAGTAACTCGGCTTAACCCACCATGCAGTGCTCTCAGTGCTTACATCATCTCTCTCTCTCTCTCTCTCTCTCTCTCTCTTTCCATGTTAGTCATTCTCACTCCATGTCACGCTCAACTTCACAGCTAACCCCTGCCTTTTCTTCTGAAGCAGATCCCTTTGAACGCATGCACTGGCAGTTCAACTGCCGACTGACATTCAACAACTGTTAAATAAAGGAGAAAACACACTTATCTCAAAGGCAGTTGAGATCTTGATCTATGCGCTTGATGAGCACTATGTGGTTGCCAAAGTCTTTTTTTTAAGCTGCAGTAGAAGGATGCACTACTGGGGTGAAAAAAGATATCTTGTTTTTGATATGTTTTATTTATACTAATAATTGGTGATCAAAAGTTGTTTGAACTGTATCTCTAAAGTGGTACGGTGCCAGCTGAGAGAGACGGGCAGTAGAGAGAGACGGGACCTATTTGGCCGTTACGTTTGTTGCTTTTTTGTAGTGTTCCGCCGAGGTCTGCTGAGTGTGTATTTGCGCCATGGCTGTTGTGGACTCGCGACATTTGCCATAATCTTCATCTTCCGCGCGGCGATTAGGTCACAGATGGCGAAATAAGTTCACCGAGCTGCCTTTAACAGGGAACGATTACCGAGTTTGCAGATTGCCGTCATTTGAGCAACAGCCCACTACCCACAAAAACATAGCCGGTGAGGGTGGTGTTTGTATTTTGTCTCCCGGCACAGTGTGTTCACGCACTGCTTTTAGGTAGAACAGGTAGAAAACGGTAGATTTATCTTATGCAGCGTGGATGACACACTCGATAATGGCAGCTCACACATCGTTAAAACTGCCAATAAGACATACATCACACCCCACTAGTAAAACTACTGTTAATGCTAAAACTAAATGAAATGTGTTTCTTAAGTGCAGTGGTTAACACGAAGATCAGAAATGCGGATAAAGAGAACATTGTTTTTTGGAGTTTTTTTAAAAATAAATGGGTAAAAAGCTGAGTCTAAGCCTAGAAACTCATGGGACAATTGGTTTTAGTCAGGAGATCCAGTAGCATCCCGAACATAAAAAGAAAGCGAGTGTAAGTTAAGGTGGAGGAGAGACGATGATTATGAACGTGCATTAAGCATAAACATCATCATAGTTAAATGAGTACCCACAATGCCCTTCTTTACCCATGATATCCAGAGCAGTTTTTTTTTTTTTTTTCAAATGTATTAGTCACGATGGCGGCTTGGAAACTGCCAGTGTACTTTCAAACTTAATCTTTGACATTACATACAGCTGTGTTTGGGCAGTGCCGTTACAGAGCGTCTATTTAGAGTAAACCGCACATGCACATGCGCTGAGGGAAGTGAAAATGTCCTGTCCCCGAGCTACAGACAGGACCTCAGGTTACAATGAACCATTTTAGACTGTTAAACTTTGAATGCACTATGCACTGCCTGAAGCTATACTGTAGTTCTTTGAGTGTTTGAGTTTAGGATGTAACTCCTGTAGCAAGTAATCAGGTAAAGAAGGTCAAGCAGCACCTTTATTTAAAATTTATCAAGTACTGTGCAAAATCTTAGGCCACCTTTAGATGAAATATTCTGTTGTTTGAGCAACTAGGAATGGTCTTTTGGAAGAGTAGCAGGAAAGAATAAGATGCTATAGCTCACAAATACCTGAATTGAAGATCAGTGGAAAAGAGTGCTACGGAGTGACAAATCCAAGTTGAAATTGTTGAGTCCAGTCGCTTTCTATGCGATATATATGGTCATTATAATATTGCAAAAATAACATATCTAATGGTGCAACAAAGTGCAAACTGTGCGGGCCTTTTTCTTTTCCGTTGTCTGCAGTTTATCAGGGAAATATGCAGTTAATTTGAACAGTTGTAATGCTTTTTTATGTATGTAGTTGCAATTTTCAATAATAATAGTAATTATTATTGTTTTGGTCGAGTCCATATTTTTTCCGGAAAATATCCCATTCATTTACGAAAGTTCAGTGAATTAGTTTGATGTACCTTTTTTTTTCCTTTTCAATTATTATTGGGGGGTTTTCGTTGTTGTTGAGTTTTCTTATTTTTTCGGGGGAGATGTCCCATCAGTTTAAACGATTTTGAGGTATGCTTCACGGGGGCAGATTGTTTGGCAAAACTTGTGGTGATGGCACCTGTGATTTGTTTTGTTTTTGCTTTCCCTATCCTGATTCCCTGGTGCCATGCCAGAGCACGGTTGTCCCTCCCTCAGTCCAATCTCTGCTTGCCTGCACATTCTGGGCCCTGAGCACGCATACGCCATCACAATAGTGCTTTTAGAGTGGAAAAGGCATGTTTGTTATGGTTGTACGTACTTAGTGGCTTTTCTTAGGGCCTTATTAGGCGTATAGCACATACGAGAGGATTTTTATGGGTCTGAACCATGCCCAAGCCTGAGTGGCGCCTGAGCACGGTATGGTATGGAGGGCTCACACTAGTCCTTTAGACTTTTTTTTTTTTTTTTTTAAATCTGCAAACTTTCCCGATGTTACCATATTCTAGTTTCCTAAAGTTCCTAAATCTTCCTGTCTCGTCTCTGATTCCGATTTGTTGGTTTATGCACAGATGTTGCTGAGGCAAGGCCAGTTGGTGACAGCGAAGTGAGGATATTTGTGGCCCTCTTCCCCTACGACCCCGCGACTATGTCACCTAATCGCGATGCTGCGGAGGAGGAGCTTCCCTTCAGGGAGGGCCAGATCATTAAGGTACATGAAGTTGATATTTTGCGTCTTGCTACGAGACTTGCATAACAACTGGGGAAAGCTGTAACCTCATAAGCACACGTTCACCCTGCGTCTTCTCCATGCAGGTTTACGGTGATAAGGATGCAGACGGGTTTTACCGGGGTGAATCAGGGGGTCGTCACGGTTACGTACCCTGTAACATGGTGTCAGAGATTCAGGTGGATGATGAAGAGACCCGAGATCAGCTGCTGCAGCAGGGCTTCCTGTCTACTGAGTCTTCTATTGAGAAGATGGGTATGTTTATCCGTCAGTCAGACATCAACGACAATCAACTCCTTAGCCCGTGTTGTGATCTTTTTTTCCCCAACATTAAAGGACTGATGCAGACATTAACACGCGATAACAACAGCAGGAGCAACTGCCAACAAACATTTGAAAACGTACATTGGTTTTAGACTATGGTCCTACAGGATGAAAGCCATAAGTGAATAAATTGTGACCAGTCTGCTGACAAGATTTGATGTTAGGTCAAGGGTTATCAGCTTTGCTCTGTGCTGTGATAGGGCAGATGGTTTTTTTTTTTTACATTTTAGTCGGTAATGTAATGCTGACAAAAGGTGGAAATTGGAAGGGCGGAAGTGCAGCGCAACTCGAACGGTCTGTGGCGAGCGATAACAGGAAAGGGGGTTACAGCAATGCCGTACACCTTACGGCTTTCTAAAGATGAACGAGTCGTAAACAAGCTTCCACCGATCTGTAGCGCAGATTTTATTGCCTGGGACTTGCATCTGTATTCGGTCGTCGCCCTTTGCACTTTGGAGCTCAGATACTAAATATATATACATATATACTAAATAAAAAAACAGCAAAGTCACCCACACATGCTGCGAATTAAGCAAAATGCTTATTACAATACTGTAACGGTGTCTTAAAATTACTCGAAAATGCCACGGCCCAATATTTCATATACAGTTAGATATTTGTTGTTTCAGTGACATTTTTGTATTTTTTTTTTTTAACTTATTTTCATTTACATTTTGGAGTGCAGTAATTAGCACTCCGATACCTGTGGCTCTTGTATCTGAGATCCAGTAACATATGGAATTTCCCGCTGGACAGAGAGAGCTCACCTGTTGTTTTGTGATGATGTTCACATCACTGTAAGCCAAGACTTTAATCTTTTTTATAATGTAAAACAGGGTTGGTGTGAACAGAAGGAACAGAAGGAAAGAAACTGAATTGGGACAGCTATCATGACCAGAGATCAAGATGATGCAAGGGCCACTGAACTCGATTGCTTTACTGAACTCGATTGCTTGACAATAAAAACACTGGGAGAGTCACTGGGAGAAAAAGTCCCGTATGGAAAAAAGATGCGTCAATGTGCATCGATAAGCGCTTAATAATTCCGTCACATCCATCTGAAGCATAATTGAATTGTTTTGGAGCTACTACTGACAGATACAGCCAGTTTAGCTAGCTCACCAGAGTTAGCACGTGGAAACACATTTGATCTCTTTTCTCATGACCAGGGCGTGTGGATGTTTGAAACATTGGCTTTTGTCTTGGTTGCGTTATTATTTACTGCCCTAGATGCTTTGTGTGTTCATTATCCCGTTTGTGCTTTTCATTCACGAAGGCTTTTCAACAAAGTGCCTTTGGTTTCTTGATGACTGTTATCATGTTAGTGTTTCAGCCATCTGAAGGAGCCTCCTAAAGCAAGGGTGCTGCTCTCAGAGCAAAGCTCCTATTTTCCACAATGGTCTTTTCCAGCTCTCTCTGTTCTCTATGGCTGACTCGACTATCGATACAGTTCTGTTTGATTTGTTGTCAACATGGAACCTTTTTGATGTTGCTATTGTTTTTTTTTTCCCCCTGCTTTACTTTTGAGCTTCTTATTCGTTTGAGGTCTGCTTGTTGTCTGGTTTCGTTTTCAAACCGCGCTCTCCTGTTTGACCTCCATCAAGGCACGCGTTCACTCACTCAGCTTCCGCATCGGCCGGCCCCGCCGCCCAAACCTAGACGCTCCAAGAAAGGTGTGTCTCAGCTTCTCACTGTCTTATGTTCCATCTTGCCTACATCATATCATGTTTTTTTTTTTTTTTTTGTTCCATATCCCCCTGCGTTGCTTGATCTAACAGTCTAAAGGAGGGTCTTTATATTAATGGCATCATAGCATTGTTACTAACTACGTATAACTGCAAATCAGAAAAAATGTGGAACAGTATGGAAAATGCGCATGCAAAACGCACACAGTGCTCCCTAACCGTTATATTATTTATTCTATCATATATTTTCATTTCCTTTGCTAATAAACATCGATTCCTGCATTTCAGGCCCGCAACACATTCCAAACAAGTTGCTATCAATGTTGCTATCATTTCTCACCGAGCTCAAAAGATGCTTTGGTATCAGTGAAACCAAGCGATGAAGTGTTTCAAGTGTTTCAGTGGTTTTATGGAAAAATGCATAGACGTCCCTCAAAAATGGTTCCTTTAATATGTTTCTATCAAATCTCGGTGTACGTTTCTGCATTAAGGCTGCCATAACAGAAAAGGAAATGAGTTTTGCTAAGGACACTGACTCAACCCCATACGGTATTTGAATTGTCTAATGATGTTATGCACTGTTGAGGATGAAATGTGCAAATCCCTGCCAATCTTTGTTTGAGGAAAATTGCTTTACCCATTTAATGGCAAACTGGAGATTTTATGCCTGACTTTTGTACCAACTCATGAATAGAATTACGATTAAAATCACAATTACTTAGTATTTTTGTTTTACGTCAATACTAGGCCTGAATTCCCCCGTCCCAAATTTGTTGCAGGCCTAAAATGCAGGAATCTATTTTATTATGAATTAACGAAATTAAGTGGGCCGGGAAAAAAAAAAAAAAAAACATGATATGCCTTGGGTTTGAAAAGAAAAGATCCTTTTTTTTTTGCATCTTCCATACAGTCCCAACTTTTTCAGATTTCTCGGGATTGTAAATCTCGTTTTGTATGCCTTTAATACAGAAGCACTTTATTTCCTATTTGCTGCACCATATTCCCAGAACAGCAGTGATTTGGCGGTGAAATTGTAGCATGTTTTTATTGGTTACCATTGATGCCTTGCACTTAAGCAAAACTCGTACTAGTGGCAGATGAAATCGAAGTTGAGGTTTTCGGTGAGTATTTTCAACAACAACAGACTCCAGTAATTATCTATCCTGGTACGTACACTACTGTGCTAAATACCTGGACCACCAGTAAATTAGATGTACTTTTTTAACAATTGGATTATGACCTTATATAATTATTTCTCTATCTTTTAGAATACAACCAGAAATATACAGGATATTTGTATGGCGTAATAAAAACAGAAGGAAATAGGAAAACCTTTATTGGCTACAGTGGCCAATATCTAGTGTGACCTCCTTTAAATACCGCATTGACCCCTAAAGTCTAAACTTGATCAGGATTGTGCTTTTTGGAAGGGTAGCAGCCAAGAATTCACTTATTCTGAAAGTGAAATGGGTGAAAGGGCATACAAAGACTGGCATGGAGAAGAGTGAAAGAGAATATTACAAAATGATGAATCCAAGTTTGACATCTTTGGGTTCAGTCATCAGCAATATGTCATATTTGGCCGTTTCAACATTTCTGTTTCTGATAAAATGCCTCATCTAAAATCATGTATGGCTGAATGATGAGCATGAGATTAGATTCTCTTGCTACCCAATATAAGAAAACACTTTCACAGGATCCCCTATATGTGTGCGTCGTGGTTTCTTTCTGTTCCAGTGCCGCATGCTTTAGGTTTAACCGTTCTGTTCAGTTTGAGGTAGCTTCGCCTGTTCACTCCGACTCTTAACCCACTCCTTCCTTGATTCAAAGTAAGCAAAGCACCAGAACTTGGAACGTAACCCACCATTTCTCTGTTTGCTACAGTGGAATCAGCAGCAGTACTGGAGGACAGGTCTACCGTTGATTCATTGAGCCAAGGTTTGAAGCGATTTCGTCCAGCCTTCCACCATGTTCGTTTGTACAGATTGACTGCATGGTTTGCATGCTTTCCTGGCTTCAGAGAGGTGGTTTCATTGGGCTGTATGGCAGAAATCAGCTCTTCTTGACAACTGACATGCCTACGTAAAAGTCTTGATGTCTGAGCATAAGCATCATGAGATAAAATAATACAGAGTTATTTTAGTAAGGATTTTTATTGATTAGATTGTGTCATCCATGCCACCAGGGGCCCTTTTGTTCCTGCCCTGTGCGTAGCATGTTCTTTCTTCACACTTTAATGCATGGTCTGCATTATTATCTCTGCTGGGTAATGCACAAAGGACTTCTCATGTTCGCTATGTTCCTTGGTGATACGACAATGTTGTTTCCCCACTGTTGAATTCTGTTGATCCGAATTTCTTTTTGATGAGTACTGGGTGTTAAGATCCAGTCAAATGTGTACAGGTACGTGCCGTTTAATGCTCGCATTTCGTTCTGTGAAACAGGACCTTGACCTTGTCCTGAAAAATGGGCGTTTACCAGACATTACCATAGTTACACAATAGTTTAGATACTTTGCACATGGTGTTTTATTTTAAGCAATAATATTAAAACACAATGCAGAAACACCTACTAGTCCTAGTTAACACTGACTTGCCCTAATTCTTATCATTTGTATCTTTTGTAATACTTTGCGATGACAAAAACGAAAGGAATGCTACCATGTTGTTTTCTGCCTTCTGAACTGCAGTTCTCTTTTCGGTCAGCCGGTGTCACAACTGTTTTGTTTTCTTTTACTACAGTAGATTCTGTCATTCTGATGGAAATTCAGGATGTACAGTACTGTGAAACAGTCATTACGCCGCCATGAGATTTGTTGTTTTGGTATGGTAGAATGACCGCATGTAAATATATTTAACAACCGGACCCAAAACAATTTCAACTTTTATTCGTTTTCACTGAACCTCCATTTGCAGTCTTTGTGAGCTTTAAGATATCTTAGTTTTTTTCTACCCTTTTAATCCCATTTTTAAAAAGTGGTCTCTTAGCGGCTACCGTGCTAAAAAGATTCCTGATCAAGCTTCTTCAGACTTCAGACGTGGCATCTGCCACATCCTGGTTATTGCTCGAAATACTTGCCACTGTAGCCTGTGGAAGCTTTTCAGTGTATTCTAATCAAGAGACTGATAAATAATCAAACCGTAATGATAAAGCAGTGGTTTATGAAACTTGTGGTGGCCTAAGACTTGCAGATATTGATAAAGCAGACGGTCGTTGACGGACATTGAATGGCACATCCCTGTACTATAAAAGAAGTGTTGTGATCTGATGTTTTTGGCAGTGTTGCTAACCCTTATGTTCCATATGCCATGTGTTGTTTTCTGCTTTAACAACCTGACTCGGCTCATGGGGAAAATGACCTATGAGATCAGTGGAGTGGGATTCGACAATCCTCCGTTTTCACTTGAATGATGTTCAGTGATGTTGACGTAACGATGAAATCTGCATGTTATCGTTTTGTACACACTAACGATGGTTTTCATAAACCAGACCCATTCCGTGTTTTCCATACTGACAGCCATTTGCTGTCCATAACTGTAATTCAAACGAAACAAAACAGAACGGCATGTCTTTTTATATCCATGGAAAACGTTCTGTTTGACAGAAAATGCTCGACACTCCGCCGTTGCCATGGGAAACCCTGTACCCCGGAGGATGGTGGCCATCTTTGATTACGACCCAAAAGAGAGCTCTCCAAATGCCGACATTGAGGTAAGCACACTTCGACGCAAACGCAGAAATCATGAATCTTAAACCATACAAGCAGAGGTTGGGATTCCTTCATTATACAGAGGTTTTGCAACATGGTTTTTATCTGTTCTCCGTTATAGGCTGAACTGACCTTTATTGCTGGCGACATAATCTATGTGTTTGGAGACATGGATGATGACGGCTTCTTTTATGTGAGTAGTGTACACCCCTTTTCTGGCCTGATGTTAAACTCGCACGCTGATTGGAGCATAAAAATAAATGGGGGAAGTGAGAGCAAATTGAAAAGTACCTGCCCTGTTGTAAGATGGTACAGCAGTAACAACAGTAAGAGTTCTTGGATATTGTTATACCGAAGTCATCGTCAGTTATAACCAATCCAGAGAGAGTGTATAAAGAGTCTTACAGACCGTTTGACCGTGCTGGGGGCGGCAGCTAAGCTAGTAAACTAATGCCAAGAACATCCAGGAGTCAAGTGTCAACATTGTAAAACTACCACTGTTTAGCCCGAGAAAGGCACTTAATAAGCTTAAGAAATAAATAGTGCTAAATATACACTTATCAGCCACTTTATTAGGTACACCTGTTCAGCTGCTCGTTAATGCAAGTATCTAGTCAGGAAAATGGCAGCAATTCATTAATAACCATATGTTTATCAGTGTTTATTCATTTACACAATTGTCTTATATCCTATAGGTATATATTCTCTTTGTTATACTCTTCTTAATATGATCCTACGTTTTATTATTAATCTACTTGTTCTTATATTTATTTGATTTATAACGTACTTTAAAAGATGTTCCCTCTGTTAGTTTTTAGTTGCTTTCTGTTTATTTGAACTATCACTATGAACTTATTAATAAGGTGAATCTGAGTCTTGGGCCTTCCTGGGTCTGTTCTTCATAAAGTTTTTCTCCTGGCCATCATCACCCTAGGCTTGCTCAATTAGGGCTTGGGATTAGATAATAGAAAATCACCGAGCTGCATTGACACACTGTTCCACTCTTTAAAAGCGCTATAGAAACAAACCTGACTCTGACCCTGTGCATTTAGGCATGCAGACATGGTCACAAAGACCTGATAAAGTCTAGGACTTTATATGAACCGTCCTCCACCAGCCGAGTGACAGTTAGTCCAAAGGATCATTGCTATTGTTTGAAAAAGGTACTCTGAATGGCTCGTATTGCCGTTGGACAGCAGTAAGACATGCCAGCCGTAATAAGAGCATGTAGGGTATATGACGCATGTCAAAAATGTAGAGCATCAGATAGCCTGCTGTCGGAAAGTGCACTTTTATTTTAGGTGAAGCTCATTTATTGGCCGTTTAGCATACTTACAAGGCAGGTGTAGATACTACACTGGAGCTGGAGTATAGGTGCTAGTATAGACACTGAGAACATGGAAAGCGACTTGGGTTGTTTAGGGTTGTGAATTATTAAGGATAACATTTTGTAGAATACATTTTTTTTTTCATCTTTAAAACACAACAAACTGAACTTAGAAAATCCTTAAATAAAAAAAGCTTGTATTATTGTAAACACATTAGCAGCCAGGTTGTGCAGTCTCTGTGTCGTTGTTGTTATTATTATTATTATTATAAACATTAACAGGTCTAGGATAAGGGTGTTATTTGTGGTTGTTTAAGGTTTTTAGGATTGAATTGGTACTGTAATTAGGGTATTACAGTACCCCGACAGCTCTTGCTATCTATAAAGGTATATAGATCAATCAATTGTTTATTAGCGATGCAGGACTCTAGTCAGGCTGCGCTATCAAGACCACAAACAAGTAGCCTGGGTCTCATGTGTCAGTCGTTAATTATAAACTAAGCTTTTTTTCTATTGTCTAAATTTTAGCAATATCCTAACACAATCAGTGTTATCAGTAAATCAGTCCTTTCTCTACATTCCTAAATAAAAGCTGCACTCAGTTTGGCTAACAGGAGCATCTTCCCGCTCTTCGTATTCAGGATATAATCAATGGTCGTGTTTGATTTGGAACAATCTGATGTTAAGATAACCAAGTGTGCATTTCCACCTGCTCACTCCTCCAGGTGATGCAACTTCAACTGTACATAATTACAGATAGCTTGTCTCATTGTTATGCAATGATCCTGGCATCAGTCTTTATGCAAATGAGTGGTATATAAAATTGGGGACGTTTCCGACTAGCTGAGACTGAAGTCACTTAGATGAGTGATGGATTTTGCCCACAAACCCCGATGTCCAGACAAACTGATTCAACTTTCTGGAAGTTTCTCACCTGAATTACTGAGCATGTTATCAAGGCATTACTTAATGTTGCATGTTACACAATATGTGATGAAATATTATATTATTTGCTAACATATGTATGTGCGTGCGCGCTTGTGTATCTATATATGTGTATGTATTTGTATACTGTATAATAATGTGCGTAATGGATTCCATTCCATTTAATCTTTTTATTCTTGTATGTCGACTACTAGTCTTGGACTTGACGACAACATTAATGTTTGTATCTTGTTGGGTGCCTTAGGGAGACCTGAACGGGAAGAACGGCCTTGTGCCCTCCAACTTCCTGCAGCCTTTTCCAGAGACCATAGAGGACACAGCTGCAACAGAACACACTATACACGACAGCCGGAGAGACTCCCAGGTAAGTTTATGCGTGCATGATGTGTAAAACCACTCGGTATCACGGCATTATTGTTACACAGTGTGTCCGTAAGAAATGAATATGCTCCTCTGAAATTGTCAACTTTGTCTTGCAGTTAATAAAACGTAGTTAAAAATCCCAGCTTTATGAACACATTGTGAGCTACAGCATTCAAGCTAAGAGGAAAGTTTCTACAAATGTTTGCGGTTCTGTAGTAATTTTACTGAATGCACCTATGGTGAAAGCTTATGAGCTCTACTTCGGATGTAAAATTGGTGATCAGACCCTGGGCTCCTCGCATTTGCTGTGTGAAAGGGTGTGAATGCATTTCTATAGACAATGTAAGTGAAACAACAACATGGTGATGTTTCTCCCTAAATTCTGCCTTTTTCCATTCCATACCATCTTATTCCAGTTTTGCTCTGCATGGCTTATCTTGTCTCCGTTTGTTTTCGTTTTGCATGTTAAGGCGCAAAGGCACAGACGAGGTGTGCACTTTAAACAGTGAAAGTAAGTTTCCTGAACTCTGTGCTGCTTTACCCTTTGCATAGACTTCCTGGTCTCGACTCTTGCCCTTCTAAACTTTCCTACGTAGAGACCTCAGTCTTTTTATTTAACCAGTACCCTCATTCTTTGAGCTCAGTTGTCATTAAACGATCCAAGAGTCAAAGAGTGAACATGTTTATGTATTTCACGGCTACTCGTGACTTGAGCAAGGTTGTAACAACACTCCTCACACTCTCCCTAGTGCAGTTTACAAGCATCAGTTAACCCAATGCGTGTCTTTGGAATGTGGAGGGAAACAAAAGTAGCCAGAATAAACGCACATGGAGCAGAAATGCCACACAGCAGGAGTCAGGGGGGATCTCGGGTGCTGACCAAAAAAACAAATGCTGATGAAATGCTGATAAAAACATTTTGAAGGGCGTTATGACAAGTTTAGTCTTTTTTTCTCTATTAGCCGGTAAAAAGAATATGCCAATATATTTTCAAACTCATTTTCTATTTAACGCATCTGGTCTGCATGTGTCATTTCTGCGGCCAAACATTCAGAACAGAAGGACCGAAACTCACCTTTAAAGTCCTTTAAAGACCTTTAATGCACAATTATCTATTCTATATCTTATCTATATCCATTCTAGGATATGTTAGAATAATCTGTATTATGTAAATATGACTCAAAATAAGTCATATAAAATGGAATATTAGAAGTATTAATAAAAGAAAACTACCTTAAATCAAACTGAATAAGAAAAGAATGGTATTTGTTGAACCATGTTGGATCATGAACGGGTTTTTATCTGATTGTGTTCATTTCTTTAACAAGTTCACTGTAATTGCATGTGTCCATTTTATCGGTCCAACGTATACAGGAGCTCTTTGAAGTTCTACTGTTACAGACTTTAGTCGGTTTTGTGCTGCGCTGTGGACGTTTTTCCGCAAAGGCTGCCAGAGTCATTGTTAAACCATTGAGGTTTAATCACTGCGTGGCTTGTCGTCGATGGTTTCTCAGAGTTTGGCTGTGAGGGATGAACCACTTTTGAACCACTTGCAAATGATTGCGACAGTCAATTTCTGAGACAATTCTGCTCTCCTTTGATATGCTACATGACCACCTTCCCATTGGGGAAAAACTTGCCCTTGATCCAATATGGTGGCTTTCAAAATGGCGGCCGTGTTCCGGACATAGCCTAAAATACAGACCCCCCCCCCCCCCCTCCCTCCCTCATTACTTACTGGGGTATTCAGATATGTTATTTTCCCTTTTGTTTCTGAAATTAGAGGACGGCCTGTGATTTTTGACTCACTCTGTACTTTGTTAATCCCGTTTACTCTGTTATCGATCCGGTACTATTTGGCTGTTGGATCATTAGTACTAGTATTAGATCGTTAGTGTGTGCTAGTGACACTGCTGTACTGAATGAATTTCACCAAACAAAACTTTACCTCCACCCTGTATTCATTGTCCTGTGAGAAATTATGAAATATTGGAGGATGACTAACACAAACTGTGCAGTTCTGAGATCCACCACGTTAAAAAAAAAAAAAAAAAGATGGAGTTGAGTCTACAATTGTAGAACTACAAAGTGCTTCTCTGGGGTACGTAGAACTGATACATTGGACAATGAGTGGAGAAACAAGGAACTAACCTGTGAACGTGTGTGTATATGCACACATATATTTGTACAGCACACACCATAGAAATTGATAATACAGTAAAGTCTCCAAACATTAATAGCGACTGTGGACTGTGACATCGTTGGGACATCATGTTCAAAAAAGAAACCGATTTTTAACAGATTACCAGAACTCTAACCACTTAATGCAAAACACCATGATGAAATAATCATGTAGCAATCAAGAAAAACATGACCCATCCTTCTGGAGTTCTTACGGGTTTTGCATCCTACCATTTAAAGCTAAACAAACCAAATGGAATCTCACCAAAGATTTGCAGGTTTGTTGCACATGTGTGATCAGACCTACAAATTATCAAACGAATGTTTTGTTGTATCAAAGGTTCACAAACGTATACTGTCTACCACAACAAGGGCAACTATACATTTATTCTTATTTAACATTTAAAGTCGTGTACAGACACCCTTATCCAGAGCAGAGCGGAGACAATCTTACACTGTACAGTTTAAGCAGTTGTGGGTTTAGGACCTTGCTCAAGACCGGCGACAGATAGGCAGTCCAGCTTGAACCTTGGACCTCTGGTCCAGTGGCTCCCAACCTTTTTCCTTGCGTGTGAAAATCTGTGCCGCGGTTGCAAACCCTTTGATCTTTCTGCCTAAAAGGTGAGCTGCACTGCATCTGTGGAGCAGGCAGATGCCGTGACGTCGGCGTCGAGTCCCCCAGTGGAGAGTCCGCGGCCTGGGTCAGAACAAAATTCCAGCTCAAATCAGCACCAGAATCCCCATGCAGATGACCATGTGGATCTCCATCCAGGTCCATCTCCCTCATCAGCCCTCCTTCTTCAGCAACCAGACGACCGCTCACTTCCTGACACCTCTCCACCTGGTAAAAAGAAAAAAGGTTTCTTTTCCAAAGGAAAGAAGCTCTTTAAGAAGCTTGGCTCCAGCAAGAAGGAATGAAGGTGAAAGACTGTTACCTTAAACAAAACGCTGATTGCACTTTCCATGTCGACGTTGATTCGTCTGCATGTTTGTGTTCGTTGTCTCGTAGCTAGTTCGGTGCAGGTATCACAACTGACTGGTGCTTGCTTTTTCATTTGAGTCATTTTGTTTCAGCTGACTTGCCTCGACTCGCCACCGCAATAGTGTTTGTTCTGATTGTCTCCGTCTCTCGTATTTGACTTTTGACAAGGTCATGCGAGTCAGGTATCGTAATCTTAGACCCCCGAGTCAGGCACCGAGTCCGCAGTGAACAAGGCGATGAAAATCCTGGTTCCTCCATTACCTTTTGGAATTGAAGGTCACAGTGTGAAAAAGTGAAAATGGCTGGCCATCTTTTGTGACCATGTCTCATTGGTATATAGCAATAAGGCCAAATCCTGCTATATAAATCTGTACATCTGGGTATCTGCAACAGACTGTTTCTTTCTCTCAATGCCTCATGACGATGACGTACCATTTCTTAGTTGTCATCTCTGCTCTAAAGTATGACATACTATAGCATATAAATACACATTTCTACAGGCAGGCTTTGTAGGCAGCTTCTGTAGGTTTCATGTCTTTCTCTGCCTTTATTATTAACTCGCATTGAGGCAGCACAATTATTTATGAACCCTGCTATCTGAATTCCTATTCTACTCCTACTTCCACCATTATGATGGACTATACGTGGAAAAATAGTGGTCTAGTTTTCCTAAATGGCTTCTTACCTCCGACTACACCCACCACTTCTTATACTTAATAATTAAGCCGAGTATACTTGTTTTATTTAGTGGGTCATTGTAAGGGAATTCTTACCTCTTGAGGGAACCTGCTGTGAGACAATACAGGCAGACAGGAGGTTGAATCAGAAAGACACTGTGCCGTTATATTACACTAACATTGTACAAAGTAGGCGGGAAACTTAACAGGCAGGGAGGGATTTTCCAATCGAAAATAATAATAGGGCGTTATTATCTCTCTGAGCATTTGACGTCCAGATCGCTTTCTTGATGTTTTAATCATGTGCAAAAGTCTAAGGCCAACATTAGTTTATATATACTGTTGTTTCAATGACGGCAGGGTGGCCATATAAAAGGATTTCTTCACCTCTTCATTAGAATATAACAAGAAAATGCAGAAATTTGCATGCAGTATTAAAAGCTGCAAAACAGACAGAAGAATTGCTTGTGTAGACTATAGTGGCGAGTATTTAGCATGACCTCCCCTTTCACTCGAGCAGCCACACCATCTACACACTGCAGAATTATTAGGCAGGTTGTATTTGAGCGGATCCTGTTTATTATGGAACAACAACCATGTTCTCAATTAACCCAAAAGACTCATAAATATAAAAGCTTAATATTATTGGATTATATGGCTATCTTAGGGGGATATCTGTTTGTGCAGCTGTTACTGTGCAAAATGATTAGGCAACTTAATAAAAACCAAATATATACCCATCTCACTTGTTTATTTTCACCAGGTAAACCGATGTAACAACACAAAATTCAGAAATAAACATTTCTGACATTCAGAAACGAAACCAAAAACAAATCGGTGACCAATATAACCACCTTTCTTTACGATGACACTCAAAAGCCTTCCAACCATAGATTCTGTGAGGTGCTTGATCTGTTTACGATCAGCATTGCGTGCAGCAGCCACCACAGCCTCCAAGACACTGTTCAGAGGGGTGTACTGTTTTCCCCAACCTGTAGATCTCACATTTTATGAGGGACCACAGGTTCTCTATGGAGTTCAGATCAGGTGAACAAGGGGGCCATGTCATTATTTATTCTTCTTTTAGACCTTTACTGGCCAGCCACACTGTGGAGTATTTGGATGCGTGAGATGGAGCGTTGTCCTGCATGAAACTCGTGTTTTTCTTGAACGATACCGACTTATTCCTGTACCACTGCTTGAAGAAGGTGTCTTCCAGAAACGGACAGTAGGTCTGGGAGCTGAGCTTCACTCAATCCTCAACCCAAAAAGGTCCCACAAGTTTATCTTTGATGATACCAGTCCATAGCAGTACCCCACCTCCACCTTGCTGGCGTCTGAGTCGGAGTGGAGCTCTCTGCCCTTTACTGATCCTGCCTCGGGCCCATCCATCTGGCCCATCAAGAGTCACTCGCATTTCATCAGTCCATAAAACCTTAGAAAAATCAGTCTTAAGATGTTTCTTGGCCCAGTCTTGACGTTTTATCTTGTGTTTCTTGTTCAAAGGTGGTCTTTTTTCAGCCTTCCTTACCTTGGCCATGTCCCTGAGTATCACGCACCTTGTGCTTTTTGATACTCCATTAACATTGCAGCTCTGAAATATGGCAAAAATGGTGGCAAATGGCATCTTGGCAGCCTCACGCTTGATTTTCCTCAATTCATGGGCAGTTATTTCGCACCATTTTTTTTTTTCAACACGCTTCTTGCGACCCTGTTGGCTATTTGCTATGAACCGCTTGGGTGTTTGGTGATGACGCTTCAAAAGTTTGGCAGTTTCAAGACTGCTGCATCCCTCTGCAAGACAACACAATTTTGGACTTTTCAGAGTCCGTCAAATCTCTCTTCTGACCCATTTTGTCAAAGGAAAGGAAGATGCCTAATAATTAAGCACACATCATATAGGGTGCTGATGTCATTAGACCACACCCCTTTCCAATACAGAGATGCACATGACCTGATTTACTTAATTGGTAGTTAGCTTTCAAGCGTATACAGCCATTGGATTAGAACAACATGTAAAAAAGTGTAATAGCTTCCCATCAGTCCGAAGATAGGATAGATAGGCTAAAGTTCACAAAGATTGGAATGAAGATCGGTATAAAAGAGGATTGTGGAGAGGTGAATTTTTTTGGACCCATTATGAACAATGTTCTATCAAATCTAATGGTGGTCTAAAACTTTTGCACAATACTTTACCACTAGACATTCCTTGTAATCAAGATTCTTATTTGTACAATTAATTCCAACTAATCAGCTATGATGCTACTTGGTGCTACTTGGTTAGCTTGTTACGTTTAAACCTGAGCCCAGAAAAGCTCTGAACACCGTAATTGCACTTCTTGGCCAGCAGGATAAACGGATTGGTATTTCTATGCATTTGAAGGTATGAAGAAGAAAAACTGTACAAGCATTTAGGCTTAAAAATAAATTACATTAAAATGAATTAATTATCAGTATTCGAGGATTCAGTAAAGTTCAGTAGCAGTTAACTAGCCAGGCTGATGACCCCCAGCTGTAAGCCAGTTGTATGTAGTTCTGGTATAACAGGTTTGACTGGTTTTACATAAACATCTAAAAAAACAAACTGTACAAATCAAGACAGAACCAAAATCCAAAACGAACTGCATCCCAGTCTGCACTGTATTTAAAACATAAAGTCTTCGACTGCACTGGACTGTACTCGTTAGAGTCACAAGTTTTTTATGCTTTCGTCTTGGATATTCTAGTTTATTTTAAGCTCTTCTTCAGGTTTGGATAAGAGAATCTGCCAAAGAAAATAAAAATAAATGTAATTGCTACTCTTAAATAATACAATTATCCGCCCTTTAACTTCCCCATTATAACCTGTGAACCAGGCATGACCATAGTCACACTGTTTTGTTTGAAATCGAAATACTAAGTAACGCACAATATAAAAACGTTCAGTATAGTACTTTACTGCGCAGTCCGGTCATTTTTCTCTTTGTACCCTGTTGTTTTCTGCCTGCAATTCATTATTCTGTCAGCAGGTGTTGCAAGAGTTTGCTCATAATAGTTTTTTGTCATCCATACTTGAGTTGGATGAATGCAAGACAGATTTTTAATTCCTGCTTTGATCCTTAAGACTTTAAGAATTCACACGTCAGATGTTGATTTGGACGGACTTCAAATGGTGCACGTCTGAGTTTGTGACAATTCGAATTAAATAGTTCAACCCCATTATGTAAATGCACCTTGTTCTGGGAAATCGTTTGGATAAAGATTCCATATCAGTTCGGGAAACCCTGCTTGCTTTCACTCGCGTTAGCTTAATATAATGGACTTTGAGATCAGTTCTCTTTCCTGCCTGTTATCTGTGGAATGGGCAGGGTTCACCTATCAGGGCAGTGGAACAGGAACATGTTTACCACTGCATGTGTGTACCAGCATGCATGTTGTAATAATACGCCGCTCACAGACATTTCACTACGCTTCATTTTGAAGTATCGCCTAATTTTTGTGAGCAGGATACGAATCTGAAAATGCACATAAATGCACGTTCTGCAGAAACGGTACTCGTGAAGTTTGAATTTCGATTTTGTTTTCCTTTGGGCAAGTCCGATACAGTTCGCCACTCTTCCTTGCTAAATGGTCAAATCAGGAGTGCGTGATGTAGGGAGTTCTATGATAGGAGTAATGAGCACTGGGAAGTGGTAGAGGAAAAGCATGTTCATGACAATAAACATGTTTGTTTACATTTTTCAATGAGTTACATGAGATATTCGATCCTATGATATAAAATAAGCTTTGTGTCAATAATGATCCTACGATATTCTACGATATATTATATAGTCATTTATAATTTTGGTTTTTTTTATGTCTTAACGTAACAAATAAGTCACAATATTTCTTACCCTGTTCTGTTTTATCCAGTTGAAAGACTGTGACCTCATGAACAAAACACTACAGTAGACGGTTACATTTTCATTTATAGAAAAAGAAGTGCAGAACCCACATCGATTCAGCTTGGACAAAAGTATTCCCTACAACATAATGAATCGGAGAATATTTTTTGTACCTTTACGTTCCTTGTGGAATAAAAGGATCTTACAGATCTTTCAGAAGTCACACCATGATGTCCACTGCCATCCGGCATTTTGAATTTATCATGGAATATTTCACGATAACGAATATTAATAAAGACAAGGATGCTACAGCCGTACAGTAAAGGTTTAGGAGACGCCCCTCTGTTGTTTCAGAGTAAGAACTGCAATTCATGTTCATTCATAATTTTAGTTAAGTCTGAATATTTGTCCACAGTAGTGGGCACGGTGCGTGAAAGGGTTAATAACTTGCCCCCATCGTAACTCAGGAGCACTTGTACTGTCTCACAGGGATTTCTTCTAGAGCTAAACAACACAACATGAAATGAGCCACCCAAGACCTCATAATTATGCAGTCAATTTAACTTCAGTGAAAGGTGAATGACCACCTAGAATGTAATTGCTATTCGTTGTGTTATTGTGCCCCATACGTTGTAGCAGTGCATATCAGAACACCTGTGACAAATGCAAACACTTTATTATAGGTTAGCTATGTATAGCTGCTCGTGGTGATAGCGTTAGGACATCTGTTCCATGTTTAGTCGTTTCGCAAATGGTCTTATCCTTAGGAATTTCTAACTGTTACATTCGTGCATGATATCGTCTTAAGAGGGGGGGAGACAGCCTGGAGATACAGCAGTACTGTTGCTTAAACCCTCAACTTTCTGGCCATTCATGTAGTAATCTAAGCCTTAAGCCACCACTGGCCACTGTTATGAGGTAAAGATTCTTTAAAACGATAATATGAAGTAACTTAAAAATGACACTGTGTCATTAACGTCTAGCAACTGGTCTAGCTGGGCTGAAATGGCTTTTACCTATAAACACATCCTCACTAAACAAATAATGAAAACCGTTTGCATCTATTTGCAGTATTCCTTCTGTTCGGACATCGCAATGTAATTAATTGGTTTGTGTGAACTCGATTATAGAATTCTATAGAGTTTGCAAGTGTCTCACTGGCTTCTGATTGTGACACTGGGCTTGTAAGCCGTAGGTTACCAGTTGTTTATTGGCTTTAAACACAAGAGAACGCCGAAAAAAACACTGAATCCCTTAACTATTAGGGGCGTAACGATGCATCGTGATGCAAAAATGGGATGACGTTTATTGTCGAGTTGGAGTATTCGTTCTCGTTTATCTCGTTTATTACGCGATGGCATTCGTTAAGCGTCTGAAGGTGCAATCATACGCCATGCTTACATGCTCCAACTCCTTTCTTATTCTCAGTGAGACTCTTAATTTGTTTTAATTTGTTGAATTGAAGATTTTTTTTTTCTCGTTTTCATGCAAAAACAAAGCATACATTTTTGAATTGGCATTTTTCAGTATTAGAAAAGCAGTGGTTATTCTGGTTATTTAACATATGGTGACGCTACAATGGAGCATTTTGATAATAGTTTTCAAACTCTCTTTCTAGTAACGTGCTTTAAGTTAAGCTACTAAATGTTTTGTTGGCTTAATAACTGATACTAGAAAACGCGCATCGCTTTACACGTGAAGAAATTGCGCGTCGTTATACTTGTATTCCAGATCTATTGCTGAATTCACACGTTTTGTTTAGTAAATTTGATTTCATTTGCATTTGATTCGGCATGGACTGTTGGAAGCCATTACATTCTGAAGTGAAATTGCATAGCCAATGGGTGGAATTTTCTTCAGCAGGGACGGGAGCAAACAGGGGGAATCCTGCAGATTTCTTTCTCTGTGCACCTCAAATGGGGTATATGGCAAATTCTTTCCAGTATGCATTGCCTGGGAGCTCACTTTGCTGACTGATCATGTCATGTTTGGCTCTCTCTCTCTCTTATGTCCAAACATCTCTCAGGACTAAGTCGTAGTCGATAGCCTTGTGTTAATGCAGTCTCATCACATTTAGGACTTGACCACAATACGACGTTCTTGCCAAACGCTTAAATGCTTTTCATGTTACCATGACAACTAGGAGACCAATAATGGCATGCCAGCCGAGTAGGGGGGGCGGGATCATCTCCGTAGACAGGAAAAAAATGCAGGTCTCTGAACGTTAGTTAGTTTAAAGGTTAGGTTAAACTTTTTAGAAACCTGAGATGGCTTTATAGACAGTTTCTTTCTCTCTATAGGCTGTATGTAGTTTTGGCTTTTAGCCAAGCAATGATCCCCACGCTGCTCTGTAATCCGAAATCCTGGCTTCATATCCTGCTATTGAAACTCGCAGGCCTGTATAAGCTCTAGTATTCCTACATTAGCCGCAGTGGCTCTAGCCTTACAAGATCTTGCTTAGTCTCGCTTTGTTTACTCACTGAATACTGTACTTCTGACTGCATGCATGATACTCAATACACAGCCTTATTTATGAATCTGTTCAAAGTATTTATTGTACCTTGTGTTTCTCTTGCAATATGTTGGTGGTTTTCTTGCACTGGACGCACCGGCGGTCGCTCCGTGGGTTAGTCCGCTCGGTGCATAACGTGCAGTGTTATGATTCGGACCGCGTCATTTTTGTTTGACGGCACCAGAGGCTCAACTCTCGCATTCGTTTCCTGCAAAGGGCAGTTTCGTAAATCTGAGGTTTTGTAATCAGTTTTTGCAACTCCTGTACATATGGTCTTTTTGCTGTTATTATTTTTGCATGTTGACAAATTTTGATGGATGACTCGTAACATTATTGCTCATTAAGGGGCCGTTTTACATAAATAAAGTCTATTTTCACATAAGGCTTGTTTCCCAGTTATTTCTGAGTGACCATTAGAATTACAAATCATGACGTGTGTGTGTGTGTGTGTGTGTGTGTGCATAGTTATAGGCGTACCTGTGTGGATGGGTTGGGAATTCAAAATTCGACAAACGCGAGACATTTCGTTGTTGTTTTTTTTTTGTTTTGTTTTATTCACGCACAAGAAACAATACATTCAGCATACAGTGTGAACACTCATTGTAAAATACATGATGAATAGTGAAACTGCTTGGCTTTGTTTCTCGATGTGCAAACAGTTCATGCGGTTTGACTTTAACACAGTGAGCTGTGCACGACTTTCTGAAACAAAGCCAGTTCCTCTTTTTTCTCTGTCCACCATGTTGAGTTGATGAAGTTGTTCCCAGCAGCCAACAGTACACTCATCCATAAAGTAGGAAACACTACACTGTGGCGAGGGGTTTAGTAGTGCTTTCTACTTTATGGATGACTGCACTGTACTTCCCAAGCAAGGCTCCCGAAGTCGAGTTCTTCTAAGGCACAAGAGTAAAGTTGATAGTTTAAACCCACACCCCCACCGCCACCCCGCCACCCCCCCCCCAACACACACTTCCGCCCCAATTCGTGGACACTTTACAGCTGCCTTTGTACACCACACCCAAAGGTTTGACACTTTCAGTGATCAGTTATACAATAACGACAACAACAAACTCCTGTTTTTGTAGCTCTTCTCACAAACCCAAAGTGCTAAGTCACACAGTATTTACGGCTAGTAAACTATTGAAAGCCAGTATTTTAGCTCAGATCAGTGTTTAAAGGTTACTTCTGCTCTCACTCTCAGAACTGAAGTCTGTCAGATATCATTTAAAAAGAGGCTCTGGAGAATGTGAAGCTGGTAAAAAGTTGTATCCAGTGACTATGACTGAACACCATGGTGGGCATAAACTAAGGTGCCTTCTTTTCTAGGCTTTCATGCTAGGCTAAGTTGAGCGTGCCGGCCATCTTGATCAGAATGAGTAAGCTTTTTTTTACGTTACACAGGAGCGTTTAATGTGAACACTTACGCAAGTACGCAAAAAAGTAAGTAACGTAAAGAAAGGGAGTAAGTGAGATGCATCTGGAACACAAATTCTCGTACTGGGAAGTAGCTAAGATTTTCCAGTACATAAGATATTTGACAGAAAGATTACCGAATGAACAGTACTAGATATATGGACTTTTTTTTATGCATTGGAATGAAATTGACATTGATCATTTATTACTAAACGAGAAAGATAATTCTGGCCTACATTAAAATATCGAAATTAACATTTAAGGTCGGTGCATAACGATAATAATGCAGTTGAGTTAAAACAACCATTAAACATTTTAAGCCTTTTACATTCAAGTATTAGCAGGATGTTCCGCGCAAATTAGCACTGAATGCACAATCTGTTGCGCTGGATTAATGTATTAATCGAATATGCGAATAATTCCCACAATTCCTCCAGTCGGTTAAATACAATACCTGTACAAGCATACCCCAATTCAGCTGCTTTTTCTTCTCGAGGTGTTCTGGTCCTGAGGTCTCACCCAAGTCTTCAGTGTCTTCTCCCAGAGTAGGAATGGACCAACAAGAGGAGAAGGACCTCCTTTTAACCTTCTTGGCCACGTGGTGTAAAACCACACAGGAAGAGGTTTAACAGTCACGGACCTGTCTTACTTTTCTCATTGCTTCTTTCACTTTTTCTCGTCTTCACCCATAGATATGCCTTTATCTCGATCTTGCTGGGTATACTAAAGGTCTTACGGTCTTTTCAAATGATGGTGCTTCATGTAAACCATTTTGGAATGAGTGGTGCACCTTGTCTAATTCACATTACCCACTTAATGCACTTGGTCTCGTTTATCTGGTGTGGGTTATTATTAGTTTAAGTATGTAGTATGTGTAAGTACGTAGCCTCAGACACAATGGGATAAGGTTTTAAGCCAAATACAGAATCGGCGATTCAGTCCAGTGCGAAGTCACTTTGTGAGAAGTTACGTGAATTATATGCGCCCATATGTTCAATTGGACGACTGCATTCTTTAGAGTTAGAGGTGCCAGAAACAGTGGTTTTAACCCGTCACAGTTACTCAATTGCTCTGTTTCTTTATAGCCTTCATCGTAGCATTAAACGTTCTTTGGTCTTTTGTTCTCTGTTCCTTGTAGATGCTGTTTCACTTTGCCCAGCAGTTGCTTAACGCTTGCGACACTGTCGAAATGTTTAAAGTGAGCTTCTGAAATGGTCACTGGGAAACGATAAGTCGGAAAGCTGAGATGTTTGTAGGAAGGTTGCGGCAATTTGGCAACGTCAAGGTGTTTTCAGTCGAAGGCTTGCACACAGGAGCATCATTTACTTAAGAGAATTTTGAAAATTGGTGGGTTTAAGATGCACAGATATGTTAGTACATGCTTGCGATCCAGAGTAAGTCAACAACAATGGTGCATTGCAGCTCGTTTGTGTCAATTATTCATCCTAAACTTGGTTTGTGTTTCAATTTAAATCCAGGAATCACTTGGTGGGAGTTCAATTAAATTTGAACGTACACCTACATGGGCTGTGTTGGATATTGTCGAGACACATGAATGTAGCGTGTAATGCAACAGTATCAGATTTGTTTGATTTCGTGCGTGCAAATCTCAGAGCACAACATTTTGTAATGGTAACAACGACCAAGACCAGTCATGCGAGTGCACAGAGGACGCAAAATGCCCCAGAAACTGCCATCATCAAAGCAGGGGCATTTGCTGTGCTGAACGGGATGGGATATCAGTACGTGATCAGTAGCTCTGTAGAATTATAGTACCAAATATAAATGATGATTAATTCCTCATGTTAAACAGGGTAACAGTTCACGATTTCAGGGCTGTAGCCTGATAGAAATGCTCACAGAAAACATGTGCATTGGAGGACGAAAAAGAACAGCCCTTATTAGAATTCTATCCTGAAACAGACATAATTAACTACCTAAAAGACATGTTCGCAAGATTATTAAGTCAGCCTTTTCAAATGGGCCAGCTTGTTTAATGTTTTTTGAAAAAGCACTTGAGTACTAACTGCAGATTAATTAAAGAGTTTGTACACAAGGCACAGCGAGACAGGATGCTTCTGACACACGTTTTTTTCCGCCACTTGTGCTAAATGTCTGCGCGCGCTGCCATAAAGTAGAATAATTAGTATAAACCTGTACAGGACTGTGGGAAATCTGGACTCACTGTACAAACTACTGTCACTTCTGCAAATTTAAAACATTCATAACTAGTCAGTAAAGATCTGAGACCTAACGAAACCTAAAAAAACAAAAAACAAAAAAAACGTTTTATTTGGATTGTTGCATTAAAGACATATATAAATTTAGAAGCCGTTTAAAAAAAATGTGCCTTCTATACTTCTATACCCTCTGTAAATGTATGGATCGTTTAAAGCAGAAGAATTTACAGAGGCTGAGACGGAGCACAGGAAATACCTGCAAAACAACTCCGTTTGATTTCCTGTGCAAGGCCTGCAAAACAACTCTGACAGTTCCTTATCTTGTAAAAGGTTGTGAAGGGTAGACGGCTGGTGTTAGTGCCGTGCTCTGTAGAAAAGTGCATTCTGAGTTAACATTCGAGTGAGCAGACGGATGTGTGTTTTCATACTTTAAGAATAGTATGACGAGAGATTTCCAGTCACTCTGACCCTTCGATGCTGTTTATCATTATGATAGAAAATGTATGCGAGTTTTTAAGTGTGGCTCCAAATGGGCACGGTGTTCTAATTAGATGGTGGTCATGATCTGAACATGTTGATTTGCTACATTTCCCTATGTGATCAGGCCCAGATCATAAGCAAGAGAGACAGTGTGAGCCTAGAGGGAAGTGGGGGGTGGGTAGACCACAAAAAGTGCAAAGGGGAAATTCTCACACACACTCACACACACGTTATTTCTTGTAGTTGCAATGAGCCCAGGAACAGCGCAGTCAACCAGCATTAGAAACCAGGCTAATGAATGCATTTTTTTTGTTCTGTCTACCTATCTAGGTGTCTAAATGCACTACTAATAAAACACTCAAACTGAAAGCTGAGCTATTACAGGACCGCAAGTTCACATGCCCTTCTCTCGTTACTTTCGAAATTTTGCTCAGCCACATCAAGAAATCGAGTCGAACCTGATCTGGCCCACGTTTTTCCATCATAACCCCCAAAGGAGTGTCTCGATTCAGTTTGAGCACGTGGCGACCCGATCGTCTGAATCCGTATAAGGCCAGGCAGGTTTCAGTTCCCCCCCACCTACACCAGGACTGTGCCCTGTAACAATGGATGACACGCACTGACAAAACATGGGTCGAAATAATCCGATTTATTCACTTTTTTTTTAACGTGCACGTGTGGTCAAAGCAGCAGAGCTTCGATGAAACTTGGGTGGAAAATAGTGTGGTGAGAGAGATGAGATCTCGAGCACTCTGTCTCATCCTGTTTGGTTTCATTATGACGCATTTTACATGCAGCTGACCTACAAGTTTGCGCGACAACTTTTGCCAATAAGCAGATGGACTCCGGATTTTGTCTGACAAGAGTTATTCATTGTGGACCGCACCACTCTTATAAGGCCAAATAGTGGATCAGTTGCTACTAGAACTGGCAATAGAATTATGTGATATCCATCTTTGTAGCGTCATGATGCACTTTTCTAAGTAATGCGGGTATTGTAAGGTGTCACTGATGTTACCTGCCATAACACGGTTCTGTTTACAGCATCCATCTTGTTTTTGTTTTAATAATTTCTTCTTTTTTTTTGTCTAATACTTTGTTGAATTTATAACTGGCTGCTGATTTACATGTTAAAATGAGAAACTATTTGATTTTTCCATGTGGGATTTTGGAAATGAAAGTAGATAGCACAGCCTCAGCAGGGACCTTTTACACTTCTACCTTCTAATTAAAAAGCTCAAGTGGATTATCATTTATCTGCATCCCTAGTGAATTGACTTCATATAGCAGTTTTGTTTCAGTATGCATTACTTTGCTAGTTATCTGCAGAGACTTTTAATCTTCTTTTTAGTCAGAGAGTCATCAAAATTTCACCATTGGAGCCAGAACGTTTGTATTGTGATATGTGATATAATCCAGTATATAAACCAACAATGGTTAAGAGGAGTGAGAAGGCATTATGTTAAGAATCCGCTGTGGATTAAGTGGAAGGAAATGGATGGATATACAAGGGAGTACAGAAAGTATTCAGACCCCTTTAACTCCTTGTTTCATTGCAGCCAGTTCATTTTATTTCTCAGTAATGTACACTCAGCATCCCATCTTGACAGAAAAAACAGACATGTAGAAATGTTTGTAAATTCATTAAAAAAAGCAAAACTGAAATATCACATGGTCATAAGTATTCAGATCCTTTGCTGTGACGCTCATATTTAACTCACAAGCTGTTTAGTTCTTCTTATCCTCCTTATTTAATTGAATTGATTGGATTTGATTAGGAAAGGCACACACCAGACCTCACAGCTCACATGAGGATCGGTTGAAGGTTGAAGGTTGAAGGAACTGCCCAAGGAGCTTAGAGACAGAAATGTGGCAAGGCACAGATCGGGCCAAGGATATAAAAGATTCTGCAGCACTCAAGGTTCATAAGAGTCCATAATCCTTGGTGAGAGAGGTAAAGAAGAACCCAAAGATTACAGTGACTGAGCTCCGGAAATGCAGTAGTGAGATGGGAAAAAGTTCTGCAAAGTCAACTATCACTGCAGACGGAAGCCTTTCCTCAGTGCAAGACATATGAAAGCCTGCATAGAGTTTGCAAAAAAAAAACACATGAAAGACTCCCAGACTATGAGGAATAAGATTCTCTGGTCTGATGAGACAAAGATTGAATTTTGGTGTTAGTTATAAGTGGTATATGTGAAGAAAACCAGGCACTGCTCATAACCTGCCCTCTACAATCCCAACAGTGAAACATGGTGGTGGCAGCATTCAAGGAAAGATGAATGCAGACAAGACTCATGGCTGTACTAGTTTAAAATAGTGCTTCTTCTAAATACTGAGCAAAGGGTCTGAATACTATGAGCATGTGATATCTTTCTTTTTTAATAAATTTGCAAAAGTTTCCACATCTGTTTTTTTTCTGTCAAGATGGGCTGCTGAGTGTACATTAATAAGAAATAAAATTAACTTTTTTATTTAAGCAAATGACTGCAATGAAACAAAGAGTGAAAATTTTAAAGGGGTCTGAATACTTTCTGTACCCAGTGTATCTCAGATACAAGGTATGCTTAATGGGCTTGAGGATTGTTCTATTGTTCTATAGTAATAACAATGTTATCTAATTTATTTTCTATCACTTATCACTATAATACACATACACATATATTCAAAGTTACAGTTTGTATATTTCTAAACTACAATACTGGGTTGTAATGATAGCTAGAATTTTTCATTTCACACCTAAAATGTGCAGCATGATTTGTCTTTCCATAAAAACAATTCTACTGTGTGCCTTTTATATCACATAGAGCTCAAATATTACTAAATTATGATTTGTTGTTCTTAATTGTTGACTCATTTCACTTCCTGTCCTTACAGAAAATTACCATTTGGTCAAGAACCCCCAGAACAGGTAAGCTTAGATATAGCAATGTCACAACATAATATATATATTATGTGGCAGACTAAGTCTCTGAGGTTTTGAACCAATGTGACACATGCTAGTCAGAACCAAAAATCAGGTTTTAAAACAGGCAGGTTATTTACATTATGGATGGTGCGCAAGTGCATTTATGAGTTTGTGTAGGGAGCAGAAAAGTGTGGAGATCTGCAGCGAGACGATACTGTTGGAATGGAATGCAGTGCCTTTGTGGTCATGCTGATAGATTTACCGGGTAAGACGAGCTTGAGGCCACAGCAGCAGACTTAAAAGCATAGCAAAAATGTGATTAACTAATGGCAGTGATTAGCTGTTGCAGTAGTACGAGACTATGTCTATTTCAACTGGCTTTGATCCGCCTTCCAGACTCTTTGGCAGGAACAAAATTGGTCCTATACAGAGGGAACAGCCAGTTCCACTTTTTTTCTGGGAACAGTGGTCGCTGAAAGCCCAAGGAAGTGTCATAAGATGAGAGGCCTGTGGCGAAGGAGACACAGAGTGTTGTGGGTGTACTCAATCCACACCAGGTGCAGGCTCCATGTCCATTGTCTGCCTGTGACAATGCAGCGGACAGTGGGCTTAAGGTCTCAGTTGGAGCCTTCTGCCTGCCTGTTAGTCTAAAACCTGTGGAAAGGCTAGCGGTATCTCCACCTTACAAAGGGCTTGCCAAAGGGACATGGACTGGGGACCCTGTCAGAGATGCTGTCCAAAGGAATTCCATGTGTTTTGAATATATTGTCAATCAAGCTGGTGGCTTTTTCAAAAGCGGAGAAGAGTTTATGGAGTTAATGGAGTCAGAGAACCCAGCCATGAAGTCCACTGCGATGTGTGACCGGGGTCTCCCAGGAATGTATGGTGGTTGCAGAAAACCAGCTGGGGTTTGATGGGATGGGCGCAGATGGGGGCAGATAGGCATAGACGGGGCAGGCTGAAATGAACTCCCTTGTATTGGCTTCTATCTTCTAGACAAAGATTTAGAATGGGGGTGCCAAGCTCGCGGTCGGGTCGGTCTTCTGGCCCTTGCAGACTTTCCAGGTGATGTTGACCCCAATGCAGTATGGAGAGAGGAGTCAGAGAAGACTCTGAGGGCACTTGGCTTCATGTTCTGTGAACCAGGTCGGTAGGTGAGCTCAAAGTTGAAATGGCTGAAGAACAGTGCCCAGCTGGCCTGCCTGGGATTTAGCATTTTTGACCGCTTGAATGTATGCAAAGTTTTTGTTGTCCATACAGACAATGAAGGGTTGATTCTCAAGCGACTCCACCACTGCTCTCAGCATGTTTTCACCAAGGCATGGAAGATGAGTCCAAGCTGGTGTTGGACAGTTGTAGGCTCTTGTGTATGGTCTTCACCGGAGGTGCTTGAGTGGGTCTCCTCTGCTGGTTCTGCCCTGAAACTTGAGCATGCTCCATTTGCATGAGCTTGGGTGAGCCGTGGACAGGATGAGCAGGAGTAGTCTTCCAGGGGTGGCACATCATGTAACATAGGGCACAGAGCTGACCTAATCTCAGCAACCAGGCCTAGCCATTCTGACCAACCCCTGAAGATCCGGGGATAGTCTAGGACTGCCAGGTCATCTTTTAGGGTCTCGCTAAGACTTGCTTAGCTTAGATTTGAAGACAAACCCCCGAAACTCACTATCGTAAGGTTCAGGTGTAGAGATCCAGACTGCACTGGTTGGAGGTGGAGGCTCACTGGTCTTAGGTGTACTAGGACTGGGGCTGCTGGAAGAAGGACCTGGGGTGAGGTAGGGTTGGGTGTCTCCCTGTTTGTTATGTTATAGCAGATTGAGGCAGAGCCTCAGAGTTTTTAATTAATGTTCAGTGTTACACATAAGAGAACAGACCTGGAAATCAGGTTCAGAAAGGTGCAATTTATTTACTATGAGGATGGTGCTAAAGTGCTATAGTGAGACTGTGTAGGGAAGAGCGGTGATCTGAGGGGAGTCATAGAAGTGAGGCACGCTGTCGCTTTCTTCAGTGTGGAATGCAAAGAAGTGCCCTTGCAGTCACGCTGATAGATCTTCTAGGTAAGACAAGCTCAAAGCTACAGCAGCAGACTTAAAAGCAAACAATGTGCATCAAAAAGGGTGCAGCAAAGTATAACGTAGTCTAAGGACTAGAGAGTTAAATATGCTTAAAGAAGCACAGAGTATACTAGCGTAACAATGCTGATGAACCATCAATCAGTCACGCTCCAAACTTCTTAAATAGGGCGTGCTGATATATGTGTATATACGTAATATTGTACACATTATATAAACATTATGTAAACATTACACAACTAATATTTAATATTTAAATATTTAAAATGTGGCAGCATGGTGGCTCGGTTGGTAGCACCGCTGCCTCATAGCAAGAAGGTCCAACGTTCAATCCCAGCTGGAGCAGCCTGGGTCCTCCCTGTGTCTGCGTGGGTTTACTCCAGGTACTCCGGTTTCCTCCCTCAGTTCAAACACTTGTGCTAGGTTAATGGGTGTCTCTAAAAGTGACCCTTAGTGTGTGACTGTGTGCGTGCTCTACAATGGATTGGCGCCCTATCTAGGGTTGTTCCTGCCCTTGTGCCCAGTGTTGCCGGGTGGGCACTGGCTGGCCCAAGACCCCGTATGGAAGATAATGTGGTGGAAGTGGAAGATATTGGATGGATGGATGGTGTCTTTATACATTCAGTTATGTGTAATCCTGATAATTAATAATGCATAACATTCTTAAACAATGTGTATACAAGGTCAAAAACCGGCAATTTCTTACAAAACACTCCTTTTATCCATGGCAGTTCTGGCGAGACGGTCACTAGTGTGGTTAACCTATCTCCAGCTCTTCCTAAGAAACAAAAGAAGTACAAAATGAAGAAAAATGTTGAAAAACATATGGAGAATCCACCAGAAATCCCTGCTAAAGGTAACATTTCTGAACTTGTTGGCTCAGTGTCCTTCCCAATGTTAATTACAAAATCTATTTTAGACTTCCTTTTTTTCAAAGTCTGTAAAGACAGAACATAAAGTCTTTAGCATGCTGTTTTCTAGCACCCATTGCAGACAAGTTGAGAAAGCCTAAACTTTTAAAACCTCAGCCAAGAAAGATCATTCTGGTAAGTTCATTAACAAAGTGTCAACCTACACAATGATATAAAGAAGAATTTATGGTTGTACATATTTAATTGCTATTTAAAAAAGTCATGTTAAGGCAATGCCATATTTTTAATTGTATCCTTCTGTTCTATCTAATCCTGCAGCCAAAGATTGCAGAGGAAAGTCTAACCTATGCAGAGCTTGAACTGATTAAGCCTCTACCAGATGCTAAGACTTCAAAGACAGGAACTGTCTATGCTCAAATCCTATTTGAAGACCAAACCGTTTAAAACAAAGCCTTTTCCATTTGTTCATGGAACTTGTTTATATGTTTACAATTGCCTGTGTATAGTGAAATTTTAGATTTTATTGATCGATGTTTAATATGGCTTGCTAACCATATTTTAAATTCACATGTAGAATGCAGTGTTGTGCATATCATCATGTTTACTCTTCAAGCACATTTAACACTTGTCAGGCTGACCAAGGTGACAGGCAGAAGAGGTTATAAATGTTTTGCTGTGTTATGTCTGCCACATCTAAAGAGCTTTCTTTAACCATCAGTTCCTTATAACATCTCCACATGACAGGTGCTTTCTTATCTGTGTGCCAAAAGTAACTCCAGTCTCATAGACCTTAAGTTTGATGACTGGGTGTTGACAAAAAGCTGGAAAATGTTTTGAGCATAATGTGTGTTGAATGTCATAACTCTTTAGGAGAATGTTAATGCATACGTTATAAAAAATCATTCATTATCCTAATCACATATCCTAGTCAGGGTCATGGGGAGATCTAGTGCCTAACCGGCAACACGGGGTGCAAGGAAGGGACAACCTTAGAGAAGGCACCAGTCCATTGTAGGGCTCTCATACTTGCACATAAAGAGACACTTTGGAAACACAATTTAACCTAAGACGTCTTTGGAATGTGGGAGGAAACTGGAGTATATGGAGAAAGCCCAGGCACGGGGAGAACATGCAAACTCACCACAGGTGGAGCCCAGGGTCAGGACTGAACCAGGGATCTCGGAGCTGTGATTTGCTAGTGTTGACCACTGCACCACCAATCCACCCCATTTAAATACTGACTAAGAACAATATACTGAATTCTCACTGTGTTTAGAAATCACAATCTACATGAATACAGTGAATTTACCAGTTGTTTGAAATAATAAAGGACTTCTTAGTTCTCAGTGTATGACTGCACAGGTGCGTACAGTCTTCTCAATATACTGTATATTATTTATTATTACTATATATATACTATTTTTTATATCATGGACAGTGCTGTCAGTACTACTGTCATGAACTGTGTAGTAAGGTGGAGGCAAACACGACATGCGGGACATACCAGATTTATTGTAACATAATAGACGGAAAGTAAAACAGAACTAAACATAAGACGACAGCGGATAGGATCAAATGCTGGAAGTCTAGAAGAGACCATGGACGATCCTACCTTACCTGCGTCGAACACAAAACAAAGTCCAAATCATAAAGTGTAACTTATAATAAAGACTACTTATAGACTTAGCGAAGCCTATAAGTAAGTAGTCCTTGCTGATCCAAGACGGATGTGCACAATCAAAATATGCCTGGCAACCTAAAGCTGGTACCACATAATTTTTGAGAATATAACAAAATTTTGTTCTTCAGTTTTTTTTTTTATCAATTTTTGTCAGATGTTTATATGGTACTTATTTTTATATGGTAATTATTTTTAGCATTTTATTAATAAATAACATCCAGTTTATTCAGAAACTTCATGTTTACAGTGTTGACCCTACTTCTGGGGAGTATCCTGGTCATGGACACAAAATCTCAATGTTTTGTCACTTGGTGATGGTTATCACTTTTAACTTTTTAAAAGGGGTCTCTGTCATGCTGGACAGAGCATTGTTGCTCTTAATATCATTCCTTATTCATTGTGGAGTTCTTAGGCAAACCCAGTCCCCTGGACAAGAAGAAGCCCCACAGATAAATAGTCTCAGGTTGCTTCACTGTTGATGTGACACAGGACTGCAAGGTCGCAGCTGCATCCTTTTTAGGAGCTGGTGCTGTTGCTTGACTGACTTCCTTGGACATTCTGAAGACTTCTTCACTGCAACTAAACCACTCTCCTAGAAGTACTTAATTATTCGATAAATGATGATTGGGGTGTTATATATCAAGCAGCAATGACCTCAACTCTGAAACCATCTGAAACTTTAAAGAGCCATAACTCTTTTAGAGCAACCAGTCTGCTCTTTTAATGAGCATGACAGAGTGATATCAGCTTTATTATCCTCATAACTGTTCTTATGAGCTAACCAGATTATAATTGAAATGATGTAGCAGGCCATTTTTAGGGCTGGAATGCAGTAATTTTCATGGCAGGGAATGACTTTGCAATTAATTGCAATTCATCTTCATGACCTAGGGTTAATACCAATTGCCACCGTAGAAAGCAATGCAGAAAATGTGATAACCAAAATTTGTGCCACAACTTTTGCATAATATACATGCCTACACTAAGCAATGAGTACAATGTAACAAATATCAAATAGTTGTAGGATAACTTAATGAAAATTATAGTAAGTAAAGAGTAGAAGAGGTTTTACTTGTTGTGTTTATATAATAAGTATTCATAGTTCACATAAATCCATTATAGAGCTTGTGTTGTGTCAGATACAGACAGTGACGTGTATGACATCTTTTTCATTTTATTATATATATTTTTTTCTAATGGCACTTTAAATTCAACCATAGAAAACCATAGTTCCTCCCTGTAAAGAGGTGGGTTTCTTAATTAAATATAACAAAAAAAAACCCTTTACTTGTTATATAGTGCTCCCAAAAATGAAATATGGCCTAATTTTTGTGAGCAGTGTACATAGATGTTGTAATAATTATCATAGTATTATATTAACCCCTATTATTTTTAAAACACATACTCCATTATAGAAAAGCCCTTCAACTGTGAAAAAGTAATACTCCTCCAAACCAAAGTGAACATACTGGAAGGTGCTGCATACTCCACTAATAAGGAACAGCTGTGAATTTAGTAAAATCCACAGTTCATACAACAACACACTGCTACATTTCCCTTTTTCTTATCCTCATACCTTTGTGAGCATACTGAAACTGTATAGTGTACAAGAAGAAGCTTTTTGTATAAACATGGCAGCGTAATACAAGGCTAATGCATACATTGTATGTTTCATGACTGTACATTTGTACTGTTTTTGTAAGTAAAGGAAAGTCAACAAATCAACAAATCAGCAGAGTGTGATTACTGGAGTTTCTACATACAGGTGTGAGTTAAGTATGTTAGCTAGGAGGGATGCCAGGTTAGGCAGGGATGGTCATTACAATGATTTGTTGGTAAGAACACAGGAAAGTACAGATATAATACATTTTATTTGTTTATTTTTATTTTATTTGTATAACGCTTTTTCCAATAGAGATTGTCACAAAGCAGCGTTACATTAATATATAAACAAGTGTCACAAATTGAATTCTATTCAATGGCGACAGTGGCAAGGAAAAACTCCCTGAGACTAAGAGGAAGAAACCTTGAGAGGAACCAGGTTTAGAAGAGAAAACCATCCTCTTTTGCGTAATAAACATCATTAACATTCTATTTAAAACATTTAAATGTATTAAGTATATGAAGAGATGGGAGAGAGAGCATCTTTGGCATGGATGATTGTTCTGTCAGAATTAAAATAGCACAATTTCCAGAGTCAAAGCCAGAAGTAAGTCATTAGTTACTTTAAGAAGGGCGATGGTGTGCTCTAAAATCTTACTGAAATGTATCCTGAATGTTATGTAAGCTCGAAAATGAGGTAATTTGAGAGAAGACCACCTTTTCATAGACTTTTGACAGGAAGTATAGCTTAGAAATGGGTCGGTAGTGGCTAAGAATAGATGGGCCAAGGCCTGGCTTTATCCAAAGAGGATAAATGACAGCTTGTTTAAAACTTAAAAAATAATTATAGATCAATACAGTATTGAGTAAAATAGCATAACAGCATAACATATATACAATATATACTGCTCAAAAAGAATTGGGGATATTTTAAAATGAAAAAAATCACCTCATTAAATATGCACTTTACTAACTTCCAGGTTATAAATGCATGAACCAGAGAGAATATGTCTACGTTTAGCAACATTGCGTAAATGAAAGAAAGGAATTCTTGTGCTGTTGCTAATCACGTCAAGTGACAGTTAGAATGTGCGTTACTGAACAGTCATCTAGATATAGGATAGATGTAAGCAACCTGTTATTCACAATCTTGGGTCCAACTAATAAATCTTCAGTTTTATTTCAGTTAAATAAAAGGAAATTAAATTACATCCAGTGTTTTACTTCCTTAACACAATTCTCAATTAGAACTGTCATTTGGCATGGACAGCTGTGTATCATCTGCATATCAATGAAAACTAATGCCATGTTCACAAATAATTGAGCCTAAAGGGTGCAAATACAGGGAAAATAGTGGGCCAAGCTCAGACCCCTGAGGGCCACCATACTTCACTTTTGGGATTTTACAGCACAGATTATTTACATAAACAAACTGTTATTGGTTGGTCAGATTGGATTTCAAGTGCCAGTCCCTTTATACAATTAATGTCCCTTAATGTTTATTTCATTTTGTAAATTCATTACTAGCTCTAAATTGGCCCTGTCCCAACTTTTTTGTTCTTTTTTTTCTTCAGAATTTTACTAGGATGGAGTTAAAACAGGCCACTTATGGAAGGCTTCTACTGACTTTATAGCGTGAAGATGAGGTGGAGGAAGATCTGCCATTTTACAAATCTAAAAAAATACCTTTAAATTTCTGACATTCAACATGCAAATATTTTGGTTTAGCTTTTTCAGAGAGACCAGTAGACACTTATTATCTCAGGATGGCACAGTTTACTATATTATTATATCGTAACACTGGACCAGGAGTTTGGCAGTAGGGCACTTGAAATCTTAAACTATGGTATGTGTGGTAGTATGGCTATAACCTGAGGAAACGTTTTCCAGGAATTTGTTGACCTGTATCTGCTCTAAGGTATATATCCTGGATCACCTCTTTGGCAGACACATCTTGTTGATACCTGAGAATGGTACCCACTGACTCTTTCAGCTTGAATAATCACTCACATCTGCCTCCACCAAGTCAGATGCTAACAAGGAGAGGCCACAAAACCTCACGCTGCAGAGCTTAGGAGCATCTTTTATCACCTTATATGCTGGGATCTGGCCAATACTCAATAGAAAGAACAATTTTAGATGTTAGTTCTGATCTGTGGTTGCACTAACTTATGTTACTATATGTAATTTCATCAGGTGCTTAGATGGACTTTGCAAAATCCAACCAAGACAGTTTTAAATTGGTTTCTATTGGGGTTCAGGGGGATCTGAACTAATAAGGTGTAGGGATGGGCCTTAGTGGCATGGGGTATGGTCATTTTATGGTCCTAAGTACATTGTGCTTAATGTCAGTTGTGTTGGGCTGAAGCCAAGGTGCTCTGCAACTGTTCCAAGCAGCATAGATGCAGTCTGCATTCTCATAAGGGATGAGTCATGGTAATGGAGGACACCTTCAGGAACACTATACTAAGGCAATGGTATATTCACATAGTAAATGTTATTCACAGACTAATTATATAGAACATGTTAACTGTATCACTTACTTTTCAATTTTACTGATTGAATAAAAGTTTACATGGCTGGTGCAGGGGGTTACAGCCACCACAACACCCCTGCAATTTATCCTCTTGTGTAATGTATTATGATACAGCAGTAAAGATGTATAAGTGAAAAATATATATGTGTAACTATTTCCATTAACTTATGTAAAATATGAAAAATCTAAATGAAATGTATTATACAAAATGTGTTTTAACATCACAATGTCACAGTTGTTGACAAAGAGATTGATATAATATAAATATGTATTGGTAGTGTGATAGCATTGTTGATTTTTTTTACATAGTCTCTATAATAGAATAGCATTGATAAATGCTACAGTAGCCGACATGATGTAATTTTTTGATACATACATTATATTCAGTGTAATGTAATGACATTTTCATTTATGGCATTTAGCCCTTATACAGAGTAACTAATACAGTCTTAGAATTCAAGCAATCATGGGTTAAGTGCCTTGTTTAAAGACCCATCTTTGACAGCTTTGCAAAGGTGGGATTTGTACTGCTAGGCTACCACAGTCCTAGTTCAGGCTTCAGTCTTTTATCACAGTATTATAGATGTATAGATTAAACACCATTTCTAAGTATCATGCTCAAAATTACGAAATATTTTTTTCTAGGAAATATAATATTTTTCTGACAATGAATAAAACATTAATCGGAGAGTTATAGCCTACTATCCTTCTGAAATGTAAAAAGGACAGATTAATGCAACAGTGTTATGAAATGTGTAAACATATTCATGGGTAATTGTTTGGGGAATTATTAAGCTAATTGTAGTATTTTAGTAATTAATATTTTAGCTGTTTTAATGTTTATTAGAAATTTTTTTCAGAAGAATTGTTTTTGTGGTGTCATATGGAAGCACTAATGTGGAAGAACACAAACCAGGCTCGAAAATAACTGTTGACTATTTGTTTTTCTCAAGGGAAATCATACTAGAATAGTGAAAACCTTGGACTCCTAACTAATAGGTTTTGAATTGCAATATGGCTGTTTCAGTTAGAAAATTAGAGCTGTGTTGTGGTTGGATATTCCAGAAGGACAATGATCCAAAACATGATAACCATGACTCAACGTCATCCCTATGATCACATGGCTCAAGACCACAGAACTAAGCAAATGCTCCTGTTGCATCTACATGGGTTAAATGCAGGATTACCTCTGGAGAAGGTGTGTAAATTCTAGTCATAACTGAAGATGGTAACATGATCGTGAAATAAAAGAATACCTCAATATTTTGACTGAGAAAGGATTAGTTTATGTAAAGCAATGTTTTCAAAACAGGGTCAAATCACAGACAGAGACATGTGAGAGTAAACATATGAATGTTTGTAAACATTTACAGAGTAAGTCACCAAAGGCTCCATCCTGTGCACTACTGTACGAATCAGAGGGAAACAATATTCTGCCTAAATAAACAGAACAAGGTCTCTACTGTGTTTCAGTGTATATCTGCTTCCATGTGCAACTAATGTACATTTTGAGATTATTCACAAAAGATTAAGCACATTATATAATGTATAATGCACATTAAAAATAACAAGCACAAATGATGTGATTGGAGAATGAAGGATCTGAAATTTTATAATATAACCAAATGTTATCAGCCACTTTATTTTTAAACATTCTTGTTTCCACACTCATTGTCCAATTTCTAGGCTTCACTTACTATGTACAAGTGCTTTGTAGTTTTACAAACATGATGGAGTCACCACTCTTTCAAAATTTCAACCATAAGAAGACAATAAAAAAGAAATGCATACAACTGCTGTCATCACAACTGTGTTTTTAGATGAAGTAGAGGAAAAAAAAATGGAATCACTAAATTGAGGAAAATATTATTTAATCATGATAAAAAAACTACACCATTAGTACTTTTTGCACCACCTCTAGCTTTTATAACAGCTTGAATGAGGCATGGCAAACAGTATTCTTCATCAATCCATCTCCAACTGTCTGATATTGCTGTTACCAGATCAGTTTTGCAGACTGGAGCCTTGTCATTGACCATTTTCTTTCAATTCCATCAGGGACTTTCAACTGGATTGATCTGGACTATTTGCAGGTCATGACATTTATATTATGTCTTTCTTGAAAGTTTTCACGTCATTTGGGCCTATGGCAAGATGCATTCTGATTTTGAAAATTAAGTCACCATTACCAAACATCCTTTCAGCTGTTAAGATTTTTTATGAATACTTTCTTCAGGCAGACATCTTAATAAATTTCATTGGACAGGGACCAAACAAACATTTTTTGTTTTGTTGTGCGTTTTCTCTTAATATATTGCTTTACATTTTCTATCTTGAAGTTTTCCTTGGTCTACCTGTATGCTTCCCATTTACAACCCTCCCATTTTGTACTTGGTTCAGATTTTAGACACAGCTGACTGAAATTTTGCAACATTCTGTGATGATTTACCTTCTTGAACAAGTTTTATAATTCTCTCCTTTGTTTCTACTGACATCGCTCGTGGAGCCATGATTCATTGTGAGCAAATTACAGTGTGATTCCATAATATTTTCCTCAGAATTTAGTGATTCCATATTTTTTAATTAATCCAAATACCCAATTGTGACTGACTACAACAAATATATTTATTTATTTTTATTATTGTTTTTTAAATGCCAAAAGTTTGGAATTGCCCGCAGAACTTACCACTATCTCTCGGGACACAGAAGGGTGCGAGGGCGCCGATGGTTGGAGGCGCGAACCGAAGGGAGGTGGAATACTGGTGGATTGATGATGACCTGGCCCCGAACAGCGCTAACACCACACCTTTATAGGACGTGAAGCAGCTGTTTGGAATCAGGACATCATCAAGATAAAAGATATAAGCGCCTCACCGATAGCTCTGTAATGGTGACCGGCAAGGACGACCGAACAGTTCGGGGGAAAGGTAGGAACCCTAACAATTATTATTTATTAATCCTCTTCGTCCCGGATGGGACATAAGGCTTCAACGATCTGCCTCCATCTGGACCTGTCTTGAGCGGCAT
>JAUZST010000154.1:59097-86669 GCA_034779995.1 Parotocinclus haroldoi | reverse complement strand
CTCGCTTTCTCGATTTCACACACGCACGCACGCACGCACGCACGCACGCACTCACGCACGCACGCACGCACACACACACACACACACACACACACACACACGCGCGCGCGCGTGTGTGCAAAGGGGCACTTTAGAAACACCAACTCACCTAACAAGCACAGTAAGTTTGTGTTAAACTTGTGTATGCATTTTTAGTCTAATCACACACACTTGTCCACTGCTGGACAGTGGTCCACTAAAACCTCAGAATGAGAAAGAATTATATGTGGCCCATAGGCATCTGAACGCTGTTGAAAAATAACACAGTTAATTAGGTTGGGCCTCCAGAACAGACGCTGCAGGATGTGTTTATGAACTGCACAGAGCAAAACAAGTCATGTTCTCAATGGTTGTTTTTCTCCATGCAATATGACTCTGACAACTGAGTGCTTCTGACGCAGGGAACACATGTACACACACGCACACGCACACATGCGCGTGCACACACACACGCACACACACACACGCACACAGGTTCAGAAGCAAGGGTAGTGGAATCCAACATGTCACAAGGCATGAAAAAGATACTGGTAATAAAACAGTCGCATTTATTTCCATGCCTAATGATCCTGCAGTAGGAGAGATATGAGAAATCTAAGGAAGGAAGAATAATACACAATACCAAATCAGAAAAATAATTGGGACAGTGTTTTGTTTGTTATATTTAATTGCAGACAGTATGAAACCTGAGCTATTTCATGTTTTGTCTGGTTATTGTCTGGTTAATTTCATTTGTTAAGAAACATCCATTTCTGTATTTAAGGCCTGCAACACATTCTAAAAAAAAGTTGGGACGGTAAGGGATTTACCCCTTTGTAAGGTTTTTAACACTTAAAAGATGTTTTGGCAGAGAGGAAGCCAAGTATTTGTGTGTTTCAGGTGTTGTTTTTTCACATTGTTCCTGCAAACACATTCTCTATTGGGGACTGCAGACAGGCCAGTCCAGTACCCGTACTCTCTACTTCATCAGCCATGCCTTTGTACTCTGCACAACATTTAGTTTTGCATTAATGCTGCCGTCACAGAAGTGTAAATTAACTTTACCAAAGGTACTAATCTAGCACCCATACCATGTCAGAACGTAGCTTTAGGACTTGTTGTTGATAGCAGTCTGGATGGTCCTTTTTGTCTTTGATCCGATGCACATGCAATTCTTGAATTCCTGATTCATCTGACCACAATACTTATTTCCACTGTGCAATGGTTCATCCTAGATGCCTTAAGAGAAGTCAATGCTGCTTCTGGACATGGTTAACATGAGGCTTTTTTGCACAGTAAAGTATTACGTGATATTTGTGAATGTAACTGCATATTAAAATGCTTATATGTTGGCCTTTATTTGCTAAGAGGGTACATTCTTCTTTTTGACCTCACAGGATATTACAAACATTTCTTGGATTTAAATTTGTTGGTCAACCACATCATCTCAGACTTTAATATGTCCTTGTTGTTTGAATACAACAGTGCACATACATACTTTTGCCACTCAAACATATGTAATGTGGATCATTTTAATTAAAAAATAAGTATGACTTAAACTTATTTGTTTAACTGGTTTCTCTTTAGAAACTTTTAGGACTTCCAATGATTTTTTAAAGAAACTATGATAATGTTTTCGGTCCTATTTATGAAGAAGTGTGGAAAGTTCTGAAGGGTACACAAATTTTTTAGCACCACTGTATAAACTACTAATTGAAAAGGGATACATGTACAGGTGGCCAGATTTGGGGCACGTTTGAGTTTGGTCTATGTGTTTCACAAAAGCTAATTATTAAATCTCAATTCAAAAACAAATAATCCACCAGCTATGTAGTAAGTTAATCCAGTACAATGATCCATATTCTCAGAACTGTCTACTGGGAACTAGTGTTTGGTAACGAAAACCACAGCAGCTGTTGGGAAATATCAGTCTCTTTCACAGAGCAGAAAGCATTTATTGAAACAGCCCAGTCCTTCTACCTTTACTTATTATTCATATAAAGCTAATGCATAGTGTGCACTTTTTAGTCTGATATTGCAGAAACATTTTCAAGAGGTGCCCATTATGACCTAGTATCTGCTTGATTGGTAAGTTGAACTGACTGGTGAGTGATGTTTCTCCTAGAATTTAAAATATTTAAATGTTTCTGCACATATATGACCTAAAACAATAATAGTTCAAAAAAGGGAATTAGACTAAAATCAAATATAATTCATGAATTATAATTATTATTATTATTGTTTTGAATCAATTATTCATTAATTTATTTAGTGAGGAGCATGATCCAATATTACATATCAATGAGTTCAATTAGCTAATTAAGTTAGAATGTAATAAGGAAAAAAATATTCAGGGCAAAGAAAAAAAAATGGAGTAGCTTGAGAATAACTTATTACAAAAGTACATCACAGTAATCCTAAAACCTTTTGGTCTTTACTTAGGACCAGCAGTACAACCATCTTCTGCAACCACAGTATGGCTTTCTTTCATAAGCACTCAATTTTCATGATTCGAGCCCCATCTGGGCCACCAGAGCTGCTACCAAAGAAACAGTTGGTATAAGTGAGAAATGTTTTACGCTTTACTGGAGACAGGAGAAAATCTAACAGATAGAAGTCTTACATCTCATTCCTCTTTCCATTTATCTGGGAAAAACAAATAGATACTATATTGATCACGTATGTATTACCTTATGATCATATGAAGACTGGTTTCAATAGATTGAGTAATACAGTTTGCAGGGAAAAATGTCTGGAAGCTGTTTAGTGTACAGATGGATTAATCCTGAGCTTCAGCTCTTGCTGCTGCAAATGTGTCCAGTAAAATGTATGCCCCCTATGGGCACTGTGTGTAAGAGCACAGGGTCAGGCAAAATTTAAATCCAGTCATGAAGATGGAAACAAGAGTTGTGAGGATCCACAGTCTCGATTTACAAACGTTAAAGAATAAGAGAAATGATAAATATGGTAATACAGCTAAAGGTTAAAAACAGTGCATTATACAAAATGCTAGAATACAACAGATCTCTACAGTGATGAAATGTTAGAGTGATTGCAGATGGCAAAAATTAATCTTCCTGAATATTCCTTGCTTCAGAGGTGGGATGGGATAAGCACATAACAACTCTTCATGGATAACAGCATCAGGTGAACCAAAATGCATGATGTATTACATGGAAGTGCAATGTTAACCTGGATCAGTGGCTTAAAAGGTCACAGTCTAACCTTAATTTCAGTCAGTTCAGGTCATAACTATATGATGACTATCACAAGCTTGAAACACATATGTTTTTTAATTAAGAAAATGGAGGTGGATGCCAGAGTTTCCACATGAATGGTATAGAAATGTAATCTAAAGTGTTTTCTCCTAATCCTGGAATCCCACTATACTGCTTAGTTTTACTTTTTCCCTTATCTAATCTATGAAGTTCCATTCAGTAAGTTCATGTATAGTCTTTATATGTTTTATCACAAGAGGTGCTGTTGTGTTCGAATGGGTGCACCCCAGAGTATACTGTAATTCTAAAACCATACACAAAGTTTAAACCAGATCTACGATGTGCATTTAGAGTTGCAGTAGGATAACCACTACCATATGCTGTATTCTGTAATTGTTTGATGCACTATTTTACATCTAACCTATGACTTTGTTATACCTGATAATAAAGATAAAATTCAACACATATCCTCTTTGACATAGTTAAATACAACAAAATATCTTGTAAAAACAAGGACAGGACCTTGAGAGTTCATGATTAGGAGATGCCTGCTAATAGAAAGTTCAGGCTCAACGTCATAAACACGGCATAATATCTCATAAATTCTGACACAGTATATTGTTTTAATGACATACTATCACACAGACTAATGTGAAAGTAAGAATGGACATGTCTTAATCTAATTCCAATAGAAAAGTTGTTGAAGGACCTGTAGTTGATGTGAGTAAACCCACCAACACCCCAATGATTAAGTTGTTCTCTAAAGAAGAATAGGAGAGTAGGAATGATCAACAGTTATTTAAAATGTTTAGTTACAGCTATAGCTGCACAAGTGGGTCGCACAAGATACCAAAAGCAAATCTTCTCATATGTTGGGTATTCATAAATATGTACTATTGCATAATTTTCCTTAATAAATAATTGAACATGTAAAATCTTGTTGTCTTGTTTGTTTAATTGGGTTCTCTTGATCTCCTTTTATTACTTTATTCTGTTGATGTTTTAGGTCATACTGAAGCAAAAATAAAGAATAATATTCTAAAGGTTTTAGAAACTTTCAAGCACCACTGTAGGTAATGATATGAATGAGTTACACACGGCAATTTCATGTCTCTTAAATGTTTTGAGGCAATTGATTTTATATTTGACCCTTCTTCAGAAGGTCACAGATCAGAGTATGTATGATTTGTGATGAAAATTGCTGAATTTGTAATGTTTTTAGATTTTATTTCATGTTCTTATTTAATATTAAAGTGTTAAACTGCTGTGTTCAGTTACATTAAAGAAATGTGAAATTACAGAAGAATCCATAATAGGACACACACATATACACACACTAAAAGGCACTTTGGAAACACCAGTTAACCTAACACGTTTTTAGATTGTGTCAGGAAACTGGAGAAACCCCAAACAAACGGAGCTCTGGCTCAAACTCAGTATCTCGAAGCTATGTGGCAGGAGTTCTTACCACTGCACCACCACACCATCAGGGGTTTCTTGTAAGAGCTAATATTTTTTGTATTCTTGATTTTTGTTTGTTTCAGCCCCATATTCATAATGTTTTGCAAATACAGAGGCGTGTGGGTAAATTTTCTTTTTCTGAAAACGTTTTTTCGTTTTTTTTTGGTAAACATATATTTGGTAATTGTAACCAGTTAAATTTTCCACGGGACTTGATTCTAGAATGCCTCTAAATTATTGCCGTTCGTTGTGAATTTCTGTGATGATAACACAGGAACAGTATTCCTATTGACTCTTACATGTAGATCATGTTTGTAGCTTCACTGCTCCTGTACCATTAAGACTTTCCTGCAGATCTTTGTTTTGCTTACTTCACAATTCTATAAGTAGTTCTAAAGAGAGCTTTCTTGGTCTCCCAGACTTTGCCTTGAAATTAACAACACCCATTGCATAATTCCTCTATATCCTTCTCTCACTGGGTGAAAGCCAGTCGTCATTATTTTTAGATCCTACGCCTGGTGATTGTATACAAAACACCCTAAGGTTTGAAGTCTAAGATTCATAATATGACTGGGATCTAATAAATTTACCTGTTGTCTGTTTATCGCTGATATGGTCATTTGATTTTGAAGATCACGTCTCAAAATTGAGATTTTTTTACTCAAGTTTTTACTGGAAAATGTCTTATTGAAACACCTGGCAACAAGTAAGAAGCAATAATGAAAGGGAAAAAAAATCTTTATTATATCCAGGCTTCATATTCCAGTGCAAAATAAGAAAAAAAATGCAGTCCATATCAGTTGCACAGTCTGTTTTCCAGATATTTCACTGAATTTTATCAAATGTGCATAATGGTTGTCTGAAAGTTAATTACTGTTGGCTTATTGAAAATTAGACATTCAAAATTTACAATTCTACAAGCGAGTAAGGATCTGCCCAAATTAAAAACAAAAATGTATTTGCTATAAGCTTCTTACCACTGAATGAAAACACACATTTTTTTATTCAAATTCACCACACTATCCACCTTTAGCTTATGAATTTCAGGCATCAGATTGTGTCAGAGGTTTGGCAAATTGTGCAGCATTTGCAATTTATGCAAAATTTTGGAAGAATTACAAACACAGTCTGTTATGTTCAATTGCTGACCAGCCATCATGTAAACACGCCCAGTTGATTATTAACATATACAGTAAGCCAGTGCTGTCAGTTGTGCATGTCCTATTGGATGTTTGTAGACTTTATAATGGCAGTGTCATTACAAAAGCAACAGTGTCATATATACATGTCTAGGAAGTATGTAATCAGTATTATCAGCATTAAGTCAGCATTGATTTCAGTTTAGACAAACTGTTCTCATTTTAACATAATGTCACATTTTAACACAAAGTCTCTCTCCATGCAGGCAAACGAAACATAAAGTCACTGTAATTGATCAACTTTTCCACTAGAGGCCACTGACTTGTGCATTTTCTCTCACAGTGCATCTTCTCTGCATGATGTATTTTTGCCTTATAGAGCATCAATACTCTATGTTCAACATTCCTCACATTTTTATGACTTGATTTGAGTGTACATTTAAAACAAACTGGACAATTATAAGCAAACTGATATGAGAGCACGTGCATTTGTAGACCATGACATCTAGATGTAATTTCAGTAGTAAAAAACGTTTTGAACCCCATTCACTGTTCATAATTTTGGATTAAAGGAAGGTGCCATTGCATTATGTACACACATAGAGTGCTAAACATACGCTTTATTTCATTCCCGGGAATGTCAGTGAAATGTGTGGTCTTCATACTTGAGTGTTCAGATTCTTTTAGGCTGGCCTCAGTCCATGCACCTGCTTATCTTGCTGCAGCTACATCAAAATATTAAGAGAAATCAGTTACACAAAGAGCCAGGACACTAGTCACAATAATTATAATTGGTGCAGGTATTTGTGCATCAATTTCGGATACCCCTGACACACCAGGAAACTTTCTTATGAACTGTAATGTGCTTATGTGCTTATATAATAAAGTAGGAATTAAATGAGTTATACTGTTCCAGCTTATAAATGGATATTTCAGTTTGATAGAGGACTTGATCTCTTTGCACAGGGACCTGGATTCAATGCCACCAGACACCTTTGAGATTATCTGGAGTGCCAACAGTGAGCCAGAGCTTTTATACCATTCATCATGTTATTTTCAGTTTTGCGTGTTCAAAACCTTTTGGCAATATAGTACAATTCAGTCAGAACATGCTGAAAGTTATCACATATTCTCTGAGAATGATAAAAGCTATTCAGTTCTCCAACAGCATGCAAACAGGAACACAAACACAATGAAATATTTACACTGAAGAACAATCGTTCAAAAGTCACAGTCCTTGGTTAAGCCATGAAATCCTGGGGGACATGTTCTCAAATGTTAACACATAAAACGATAAACAATGTAAACCCTGTAAAGGTTACTTTTACTAGTCAATATATATCCAATAGGTTTATTTTCAGATCTTCTACTACTTTCTCTTGGGTGGAGTAAGTAAAGGGAGGTGGAGAGAGAAACAACAGGAAACACTTTCCCTCATTCCCCCCCTTCCAGCAACAATGAGTTATTAAAAGCGCTGAGCTTCCTCTGAGCAACTGAAAACGAAGAGATTAAATAGCAATAGAGGGTGCCAGGCAAATGGAATAATTTAGATGAGAAAATATAGGATCATCCCTTTCTCTTCCTTAAAAAAAGCTGATTTGATTTTAGGAAATGCATTTGGACACAAAAATATGATTGTACAGTTGTGGCCAAAGGTTTTGAGAACGGCACAAATTACGGTTTTCACAAAGTTTAAAGTTCTAAGTTTGCCCTTATCCAGAGCGACTTACAATCAAAACATTCATTACAGTCCAAGCAATTGTGGGTTAAGGGCCTTGCTTAGGGACCCAAGTGTGACAGAGGCAGGATTTGAACCCTGGACCTTCTGGTCCATAGTCCAGTACTTTAATCACTAGGCTACCACAGTCCCATAGGCATTTTCATTGCTGGGAATAACTTTGTAAGTAAATGGAATCCATCTGATCTCTCTTTACAATTTCAGTCAAAACAAACTGCCACCATAACAACTGATGCAGCAAACATTGTGAAAAACAAAATTTATGCCATTCTCAATATACCATGACTGTATAATTAGGGGAGATAAGTGTAGCTATTTATAAATCACTACAAATTGGGATTCACTACAAATTGTTTAGTTATAGTCTAAAACATCAGGTGTTAATATTCTTTATTCATAAATCATTTACTCTGGTGTAGCCTTGTATTATTATTTTATTTATTTATTGTATTATTATTCTGGCATAGCAGGAATTGAACAGTCGAATGTATCTGGCTATCCATATAATGGTTAACAGAGTAAATCCATTTAAAAATGAATAAGGAAAACATGGACAGTTTTTTTTTTTAATGAAACTGGATTATGGAACCTATGAATGTCACAGGAATGTGGGTTAATCTGCTTAAAAGTTTCATATTGACAAGCAGAACCTGAACTAAAAATGTTTTAGAAGATTTTGCTGAGAGATGTGTTACACATATTTATACCTCTCTGAAAAAGAGGTCATAATCTACTGATATTAAACTAAAGTAACATTCATTCTAATACTGTCATATTCCAGAATTTATGTTTTACATGATTCAGTCCTAGTATACTTCACTTAAAATAAGTTTCAATGTGATGCAAGTATAGCGAAAAGATACTTCTCTTGTGCACTACAAAGTATTGTACACTACACGTATTGCTATATTGTATTGTAGCTGTTCAATCCACTTCAGTCTCATCATGGACAGACAATAGGGGAAGAAAGGTAGAGAATAGTTCCACTTTAAATGGTTACATGTACGTATTCCATGTAAAGTTGTGTTTCCTACCATTTTCATTTTTCCCTTACCATATGTCGTTCTTTATTGCAGGGTGAGTACGACGACATTTGACTCTCAAGTTAAATTGTGTTTACTGTCACTAAAGACCCCATGAAACAAACAAGGACATTTCAATGACTAGTACTAGTACTAGTGGGCAAGGCACAAGTGAGCATTATTCTAAGGAGCTCTGTAATACCATAATATGATAGACACATTATTTATGTAAGCCGATTAACATACCATTTTCCTCCACTCCTGATTTCACTCCCAAAAGCATGATGCCATCTTTGTTACTTTCTGTCCTTTGGAATGAAGCACTGAGTTTTCACCAGCAACATGGGAGTGTTGACAAAAACAATTATTGAATTGAACAAGAAACAATATTGAAATAATATTGAAATAATATCAGTCCCAAACATTTTTTTGTCTCCAGGTGTTTTTGTGGTTCATATCACAGTGTCACATTTAAAAATATCGTAATTTCCAAGCAAAAAAATCTAGAAAATCTAGAAAACTAAGGTAATCATAACATGGTCATATGGCCATATTGGTCTTGCCTAATCCAACAAACTCAAAATACTCACTTCTCAGTTCCACTGTCCATTGTCCCTACAAAATCCAAAGCAAATAAAAAAACAGTTAAAACTGGTTTACATGGAATACATTAATCAGTTATTTAAGCATACATGACTTTTTATTGTTATATTCTTATATGCTTTCATATAAATGCTCTGAATACCTGAATGATGGTGAACTTTAAAACACCGGAATCTGATGTAAATCACGCCAGCCACAACTGCAACCAACAAAACTAAAAGTATCCAAAGGTATCTGCTATCTGCAACATAATAATGTATAATAATGTACAATTACAAGTATATGTATTACATTTAAAGTGACTGTTTTTAACACACATTTATTTTTAAGCATTTTTATGTACCATCAGTGTTTGATGATTTTAACAGTAAAAATGAACGAAACAATTTTGGACACCTTTCTACATTTCATTCATGAGTGTTTGTAATATCCCAAAGTTTAATTAATATATTAGGGCTATAAGTCAGGTTTAGGCAATTTCAGTTTAATACATTCTGAGACCCTTTAAAACGCACTGAACATTATGCATAAAGTAAACAGTCATAGACTCAATATAATAAAGATAATATGCTCTTACACAGTAGAAGTCTGTGTGCCATTGCTGGTTCAGAGGTATTAACAGGGAATGGCCTTGATTTCCCATTAAATTATTCAATTAATATGTTTTGTCAAATATTGAAATAAATACATGAATTTATCAATAAAGTAACAAATTAATAAATGCAGTTATATATTTAGTGTAACCTTATTTGAGAAGATACCATATGCCAGCCCCTGGAATAGGGTCTTTTGCCTCTGTTGTGTCAACAGTTGGCATATGCTCCTGGAATGCATGTGTATGGCTTTGGCCATACAAATTCTAAGCATCTTAGAGTGAGGACATGTTATTCTCTCCGCAGTCAATGCCAGGAAATAATTCTAGTCCCTCTTTTATTTCTCACACTTTCTCTGTGTCTGTTCATGTGTATACACACTAACCATGCTACCTTTTCTGTTCCGACAGTAATTGATATCTAGTTTTTAGAATGACGTTTTGTGTGACATGATACATGGATTCATCATAGCTGTCTGATCTACTCTACTCTACATACCTATCCTTGCACATCTCTCATGTTTGCCAGGTAATTGCTCATCTGTCCCACCACTACCTGTTCAGAGAATTTGATTTTCATGTTCAGTCCATCTCCTTCCTCAGCTATAGTATTAGCCTCTCAGGCATCACCACACACATCTGCAAGGCCAAGGCTGTGCTCCACTAGCTATAGCCATGCTGCGTACAAAACATACAATGTTTCTTGGGCTTTGCTAACTATTCTTTCATTGCCTCTAAGTTTTTTCCATCTTCTTCTTTTCGTTTTGATTTTCTATCATCCCAGCAGTCACAACTAATGCCGTACAGTGGACATTCGAATAATAGCTACTTATAACATATGGAATATATCAATGAGCTATTTGTATTTGCTCGTTATGTAGAATGACCCCACAACACTGTTTAATATAATTTTAATTACAGGTTAAAAACTTCATTTTTTGGTACCTATGTAAATTAGTAGTGCACCAGCCGATTCAGAAACAGTGCGGTTTGGAAAAAAGGTTTGGATATGACAAGACAGTGACCAGCAACATATCCCAAACTCAATATTGTATGAAATAAAAAAATCAGGTTTTGGAATGGCATTAACAGTCCCAAGAAATCATTGTTATTTGCAAATGTGTTATAGACCTCCAACATGCTGTGCATTGAAAAGAACTTGTCAAAAACCACAATGATCTAAAAGCAAGCATATGAGGAGCTACAAAAATGTTTGTGATTTCCTCCAAAGCTGGTGTATGACATATTGACTGACATTATGCCTATTTGTATTGGCTATATTTTCCTATTTCACAATTTTCAATATGGTAAAAACAAAAACTGAACTATATTTTCCAAGCGTAATTACAATAATAACAGCGTGTTTAGATGTTTATTGCAAGGTAGAGTTAAATGGCATTAATTCTGATGACAAACAAAACATGTCACTTGCCAGGGTCCACCCAACTTTAGCAAAAAAAAACCTGTGTTGTAATTAATTGCTATATATTAGTTGTATATTGCTGTATATTGCTGCATAAAACCCCACATAATACATGTAGAAATCTGCTGAAATTCAATATTTTAGATTATTCTACCTGATTTTGCTGACAGCTCATCAGTCTGGTGACCTAGGACAAAATGTTTTTTATAGTTGTTCAGAGAATTATTTAAAATGTATATTAACAGTAACATTATGTTTTGTTGCTTTGTAATTGCTTACTAACCAGAGCCGTCTTCCTTCACTGTTGGCTTGCTTGTCACTGCAGTATCTCCACCTGCAAACCAACAAGAAACATGCTATCTATAATGCAATAAAACAAAAAAAAAAACCCCAGAGAAACACTATTAAAGACTGGTATGTGCACATATGGATACATACCTACAGTGACAAATGTCCTTTCTTCAAATGTACGGTTGGGGATTGTTGTTGTAGCTCTCCCCCTCTCACTGTTTGTGGTGTTTCCTCCAGACACCCGATCTGGATGAATAAACCGTTTATTATATACTATGGCCACTCTGACATTTGGAATATTTGACTTTATACTAATGGATAATATGCAGTAGTCAACAAAGACTTGAAGTTATTCAATGTTATACTGAGTATTAAGCATTTCATTTATATAAACTATAGAAATGGATTATGAAAACTAGACTCACGACTTGTTAACTGGACAGGTGTTGCAACAGTGGTAGCATTTTGATCTGTAGTATTTACTGCCAAACGATGAGAGAAAGTTAAATTACTCAACTGAAAAACCCTGAGTATATTGTGTAATTATTTTTAACAAATCATTTAAGCCACAGACACATTTCCACCGTGTAAGCAATACCTTAGTTTAAGTATCAGGCCAGCTTAGATAATGTTGCAAAACTAACATGACATGTAAAAATTCAGAAGTGTGCAGCATGGCTGAGTTTGTAAATGTTTTATTAAATGTGTTGTAAATTTCACTCTCACTGACCCAGAGACATGTGGCACTTAAACAAAATTGGACTTTACATAGGTTTAGGATAATATAAGGTAATAATCTCTGCAATAACCACTGCTGCACTGTACTTCAATTTTGACTTCAGTACGAACACACTGGAATTTGTTGATATCCATTAATAGTCTTGCATTATATACATAGCTTTGATGATTTAACCATTATAATAATGTGTAAAACACATTACGAGTACTGTATTATATGAAAGAGCATACATTTCCATTTACACACATACACACCCGCATTTGAGTTGGTGGTGTTCCCAACCGCATTTGAGTTGGTGGTGTTCAGACCCGCATTTGAGTTGGTGGTGTTCAGACCCGCATTTGAGTTGGTGGTGTTCCCAACCTCATTTGAGTTGGTGGTGTTCAAACGCGCATTTGAGTTGGTGGTGTTCAAACGCGCATTTGAGTTGGTGGTGTATTCAGTTGTATTGTCAGGTCTGGTTGTTGAAGTATGTGGACCCTGTTTTTCAGTCACCTGATCTGAATAAATATACAGTTCATGACATTAAAGGGTTACCTTTATGCGATATTTGATTATTCTTTGAAATATAGCAACTCTGAGCATTCTATTATGGATACTGTAGTATGTAAATGTAAATATTTCAACAATGAGTAGGGTGTCCCTTTTGTTCTCAAAACAGCCTTGGCACTTTGCGTATGGATTCCACAAGATGCTGGAAACTGGAAATAGAAATTCTGCTCCATGATTTCATTATGGAGTTCCTTTAGGAGTTCTGTTCTACCACATTTCAAACATTTAAAATATATTATAAAATGTATAATATATATTTAAATACTTTGCTATTTTGTTAGCATGTTTTTGTTAGCATGTTTTTTATTTAATATTTTCATAAATGTTGATTTTGCATTACTAGTAGCTACTAGTACACGTTTAGCTGCCAAAAGTATGCAGACTACTTAAAAGATTCATTGCCTGGTTTGGAATTTAGTTCAGTTACTTTAAATTTCCTCTTGGTTGTAAGTATATTGATCTATGGTTATTTTCAATCATGTCTACATTTTGGTTCTACAGTGTGTGAGATTGTTCATGTGTATTTGTTCTGTACATTGTATTGTACTGTATTTGAACAGTTTGACAGTGGATTTGACGAATAAATCCATCAGTTACTGAAAAACCACGATGGTGAGTGACAACACTCTGTACAACACTATGTTTTTTATGATGTGATGATGGCAGCGTTACACTTGTGTTCTCATTGGTGCCGCAAAAATAGCGTTTGCATGCAATTTTCTTGTAAAAATTCCCATTATGTTTACTTTACAGTAGGATGGGCTACAGAAGCAGAAGACCACATGTGGTTATTAGTCAGCTAAGAGCAGGCAACAGAGGCTACAAATTACGCAGGCTCAACAAAATTGCATAACAGAAGGTTGGATAAACTTTTCCTGATGAGTCTTGATTTTTGCAAACATGAAAGCCTGGATCCATCCTCCTTCTGGAATGTGTTGGAAGGGGAGATCTGCATCATGGATGTGTAGCTGACCAAAATGTCATCATCTCATATGGATTCCAGCACTGTGTCAAATCTATGCCACAAAGATTAATTAAGGCAGTTCTGAAGAGTAAAGTGGTCCTACCAGTCCTACCCATGTGTAAAGCAATCCAACACAGACTCACCTTTTGTTGTTCCCTTTGGTATGGTAGTGATAATAGCTGAAAATCTTACATTAACAACAGAATACCTACAACAGCAGGTTATTAAGTACAAATTCCCTCTTTAGGTCAGTTTAGGTTGGTGAGCCAAATACAGTCGAATCTGGTTAATGGGACCACATTGGGACGCGATCGCTTTGGTCCTAATAACCGGCTTGTCCGATTAAACAAACGTGCCCTATGCTACAAGTCGGGACATGTAATAATTTATGTAACATATTAAATGTTTATTAAACCTTTATTGTGCGATATACACACAAAGCAAACATACAAACAAGAACTACTGTTGCTTACGAACTTTGTTAATTGAAAAATACATTTGAAAAAAACACAATGTATAGGTAGGCAAAGCTTAATACTGTAAAAAAACAAGTTCTTACTAAATTCCAGTCAACGTTTGAAGAACTTATCCAGTGTGATCTGACGCGCTCTCTTAACGGACTGTACTTGAACAACATCAAGAAAGTGGTGGGCGTGGTCACCTCCCACTGGTTTTGCTCTTGTTAACACAACTTTTTGGATTTCCTGACCTTTGATAAAAGCATAAATTCTCCCAGGGATCCCCCAAATCCTCCCATATCTCCCTGACCCGCTTTGCAGTGGCTAAGTGGCGACTTGTGGCTTCTATTTCTTACTCGCTCTCACGTTCTTTGTAGTCCAAATAAGCGAATACCATTACACGTATTTAATAGAATTTGTCTTGGTACTTTAGGATTTGGTCCCATTAACCAGTGGTCCAATTAACCGGATTCGACTGTATATGGTTATATCACATCCCTGCATTTCTCCAATACTACCAAAGGTTTCTTTGGCCGGCCTTACCTTATTTTCTTTGTCTCCTGGGGTACAGGTAAAATCAAAAACGAAGTTGAAATTATTTAAGAATACTGAATAGTTTAGTCAAAGCTGTTAAAGAAGCAATGTCATGAAACAAAAAAAAATAAACTTGTTAACTGTATCACCCTTGTGCAGTATGAATATCCCATTCCTGTTCTGACATTAAGAACTAAAGTGACAGAGGTGATGACAGGAAGGTCAAGTAGCAGTCCAAGTACTTAGTGGACCTGACGCAAGTCTCATATTACTCACTCAAACATTAATTTGCAAGTTTTGTATGGATTACAATCTTTAAAACAAATTCCAATAGGGTTTGGTAAGATGTGTACGTGAGAAAAATAGATACACATTCTAATTTACAAAAGGGGACACTACAGAAAAAAAGTTTGAGAACCTACAAAATTCTAACTGCAAAATTCTATATTTTAGAATTTTTAATGCAGTAAGAACCATTAGTACTATTGAAAAAAACTTTCTGAACATTATACAAGCACAGCATCTCTCTCTGTCTGCCTTCTCTATCTCTCTCTCACATACACTCGTGTGCACATGCATACAAGCACCTACATGGACACTCACTCTCACACACAAATTATAATGATATCCTACGTATGTCTAAAACAGTCAAAAAGTACACTGGAATGAACAATTCTTGTAACTGTATTTGGTTATAAAACTCACCAGCTGTTGTGTTGGTTTGTGCAATAGGAGTGATGGCAGGTTCTGTTGTAGTAGTGGACTTGCTTGCTAAACAGTGATAGAATTCATAGAATTAGTGACCTAAAAGAATTCATGTTTTTATGCAATAATATAACTCAGAATAAGACTTCTGATTTACAGAATCCAGAAAAGATTGGGATGTCATGGAAATTGCTAATTTAAAAAAAAAAAACCAAAATGTCCCTTACATTTATTTACATTTTTATTCCATTTCAGACTGTATGAACCCAACATATTTAATGTTAAGCGTGGTCAGCTTAATTTAATTTCTTAATAAACATCCATTCCTGTCTTTCAGTCACTTCAGTCAACACTTTCCAAAAAAATTGGGACGGGGCAATTTAGGGCTAGTAATAATTATGTTATTTCAAACAGGTGATATCAACAGATGATTAAAACCATGATTTGTTACAAAACCAGTGTCCATTGCTCTTTGAAGAGCAAAGAAAATAATTGTTAAAATATTTAAACACAATGTTCCTCAAATAAATATTGGAAGTTATTTGCATATTTTAGTCTTAACTTTTTTCTGATTGCCTGGTTTTGTTTTGTCTTGTTAAAAAATGCATGGACATCCTGAAAAATATGACATATTGAATGCAGCATGTTGCTCAAAGATCCCAATGTATTTTTCTGAATTAATGATGCCGTCACAGAAAAGTAAATGACCTTTGTCAAGGGCACAGTTACATTTTAAGTGGCATTTGTGAATGTAACTCAAGGCTTGATAAAGGTTTTGTGATTTAGGCACTGTAGAGAAAGAAGTATACAGGAATGAGCAAATCCCTTCCAATCTTTCTTTGATACTGTTCTATAAACATTATTTTAAACCATGTTAGTCCAGGCTGGTTTGAACCCTTGCATTAACAGCAGTTAGAACCACCTTAAGTGACAATATTGGTTTCTGTTGCTAATGATTAGACTTATATATATATATGTATATATATATATAAATATATATAAATATAAATATATATAAATAAATAAATAACTATTTATTGTATCTTTTCATAGGATACACTGAATATATGACACTTTGATATAATATAAAGTAGTGAGTCTACAGCTTGTATAACAGTGTAAATTTGCTTTGCCCTCAAAATAACTCAAACAAACAGCCATTAATGTTCAAACTACTGGCAACAAAAGTGAGTACACCCCAAGTACCCAAATTGGTGTCAGTATTTGTGTGGCCACCATTATGCCTGACCGTAGAAATGACACACTTGTTTTTGCACTCCTCACCTGGGTGCTGGCACGCACACGCACACACACACACACACACACACACACACTTGACACCACCTGAACCAAATAAGTTTATCTTGCTTTCATCAGACCACAGGACATGGTTTCACTAATCCAATCAAGTCTGCTTGTCTTCAGCAAACTGTTTGCTGTCTTCTTGTTCTTGTGCATCATCTTTAGAAAAGGCTTCCTTCTGAGACAACAGCCACGCAGACCAGTTTGATACAGTGTGTGTCATATGGTCTGAGCACAGACAGGTTTAACCCACACCTTTTTAACCTTCGCAGCAATGCTGGCAGCACTCCAGTCTATTTTTAAAAACCCAACCTTTGGATATGACACCACCTTTGGATATGAAACCATTACAATTTGACTACTAGTAAACTTTCGATCAATCCACATGTGTGTTATCTCTACATCCTGAGGTTCAAGCTAAATGTTTTTGACTTCTTTTAGCTTGTAACATTATCACAGTTGATGACCAAATGGTTGTGTTCCCTCATCTTTCAGTGCAGACATCCTCTCTGAATATGAGCATAACTGTGAAAAGCTGCATCCTGTGTAAACCCATTGCTCTCCCAAGAGAGTATTGGTGCTTCCTTTTAATGTTTCCTGTCCAAGATATACATGTTTCTAACCGCTTGCTGTCTTTCCCAGTGTGAATTATAATTAGCTTTGATTTATTATTAAGCCCGAAACCTGTAGGCTAGGCCACCAGGTCTGGTCACCATGAACCAGAAGGCTTCAGAAAAGGAACTAAAGCTTTTGTTTACATTTTGATTGGTTGAAGAGATAGATCTTTTGTATAAAAAGCATAAATAAAATTGTATCCCTATTTCAGCATCCTAAGCCTCTGGTTATTGTCCATGTTCCTAATTGTGTTGGTAATTCACAAAGAAAACACATCTGCCATAGATTTTTGCCAAATTGCTAGACAATGTTCTTCTCCCCTGTGAGCAAGGGCATGTCTGGTTCCCAATCATTATCTCAATATGGAATCACACTACCCAGAAGAGAAAACCAACCACTCTCCACCCAATCCAAATAAATACTCATAGTAATTGTGCAAAATGAACTTTCCAAAGCATATCAGTTCCAGGTATCGGTGGCACAAACATACATACACTGGGGACCTGCTGATATTATTATGGAAGTTCTGTCATTTGAAACCCAGTACATAATACTTTTAACAAAATACTATTAATAAAATAGTTCTAATCCTCAGACCTATGGAAGAATAGGTACATAAAGTGTAAAAAGCCCTTTCAACTGAGTAAAGGAAAAAAATTATTTTCTCAACCATACTTAAAAGCAGTATATAAAATGCTTATGAAATTACAAATTCATCAAAAGACTTTACTCACAGAATTAGGTAAATTTCATTACCTAAAGGTTTCACCTTTTGTCTGGGTATTGACTAGGTAAAACAACTCTATTGCTAAAACTACTGACTTAATAGACCTGGTAAAATCCACAGTGTAATACAAAGAACGAATGAAAACAACTTAACAATTAGACATTTTTCACTTTTACCATTTAATCAAAGAATTCCACAGAGAAGTGCCTAAAAGCATGTGCCAATAAAGAAAAATGGTACTTACTTAGATAGAGTACATAAATGAGCATGAGGTGATTAACCCTGACAGCCATGGTGTTACTTCTTTTGTATGATGTACGATGGATTCGCACTGCAACATCAGATAAGTGCAACAAGGTCAACCGCTGCTATAAGAGGTGCTTACATGCAGCTCTACTGCTTATTCTGTCACTTCCTTTAGTTAAATAAGGGGAAATACACCAACTTCCACTTGGGTGGAGGACTGGTCGTCTGGATTAAAGGTGGAGCCGTAGAGGAGTGACAATCCAAATGGAATTCCAGGAAAAGAATTTCTCACACATTGCACAGTATTTTGGCCAGCTTTGTTTTTTTTCCTGCATGGTGTGGCAGCCATGTACAGTAGTACAGTAGCAACACACAAAACAGTTTATAATTTGATATGTTTAAAATTATTACAATCCTGACAGGATACACTACATGACTAAAGCTTCGTGAGTGCATATCACAAGTTTGACTGGTAAAGTAATGTTAGGTGCATTACAACAATGTTTGAGATTTCAGAAATTGCAAATAATGGTTTTCTTGGTATTAATCTGTAAGTGGTTTACAGACATAACAATACATTAATTAATTTAGCTTCATACCAACATAATTGAGTTCATGGTTGCAGGACATAATAATGTAGACATTCTAAATGTTCTTTATTCTGCGAGGGTTTACGTTGGCTTCCTCCCACATTACCAAGGCATGAATTAAAGAAACTTGACACTTAGAATTGCTTAGCATTATGAATGTGTCTGGCTATTAGAAAAAAAAATTATTGGCTCCTGTCATGAATAGATATGATGTGATGTTAAATAAACAAATTCAGTATGCAATTGGGCTATACCTAATTAAATTGCATTAGGTTGGTAGTAGTACATACGAAGTATTCTTGAGTAGGAAGGTGTGGAAAAACGTAAGCCTAGATTACTGTAATGCTCTGTGTAATGCTAGCACTTCATCTAACTGAAGCAGCTCTCATATAAAAAGGTCAGTGACTGAAATTTAAATTCGAAAGCCAAAATTAACAAATTGATATCATCACATTAAAATCTAACGTTAACGAGAAAACCTTTTAATGCTGCATTTAACAGGAGTTAGTGTTGCCATGTGGAGTGGCTGCGGTTATTATGAAGTACAGCCATCCAGAGGCTAGACAGGGAACTTCTTACTTTAGAGACGACACACAAGGAAGAATAAAGTGTACAAAAAGGATTGAAACATTCAAAACTCTACATGTTTAGCTATTTTTTAAGACACCATAAATGAAATGTGTCTTAGGCGTGTGTATATTTATATAAAAAACCAGCAAGAACAATTCTGTTTTTCCTAGGCTCGTGCTGTGGTCTTATTTGTCCAAAACAGGATGTAAGAGGTTTGCTTGCTTCCAGCATCCATTGTGTCACACATGCACAGATGAAAAGTGTATTGATACAGCAGGGTAAAGAGTGCCTGTCAGACTAAACTGTTAATGTTCTGCCTTTCCAAAGGAATCACAATTCAGAGGAAGGCTTCAAAACATGTCATTAATGAAATTTGCAGCTTGAATATGTTTGTTAAGTAAATATAGGGGTATGTTCTTCTGTTTTATCCAGGAATGGCTGGGCTGGCACTGCACCCTGGGAAATATCCTGCCCTTACCTCATTACTGATACAACCTTCCTGTATTTTTTCCCTCAGCTCGACCTTTTCTTATCTAGTCCCTTGCAGATACTTAAATTGTTTCTTCTAGCCTTCTACTGAGCTCAGACTAGGCACATGGGTTAATACAATCAGTGTGTGAATTCATACATTAAAAACATTAAGGAACTGGAAAACAGTTTTAAATGCTTAATCTAATAATGTTTCTACACACTGCACAACAAATAATAAGATATTTGTTACATTGTTACATTGGTATTATTGTGGAGTTTGCTCCACATTTGCTGCTACAACTAGAGTTCGGAATATGACTGTGAATTCAGCTCCTAATGTTAGACAATAAGCCCTGGCTCACTTTTAGGATTCCAGTGCATTTTCAAGGCATCTGTTGTAGTTGAGATGAAATCCGTCTAAATTCTCAAAGTTGGCAATCAGTTTTCTGTCGAATTTGTTTAAGGACAGGAGGGTAGAAGGTAATGAACTGACTCGTTGGAAGTGGAAACCTATAAACGTTTCTGGGGCCTATGGAGAATCCAAGAACGTAAGCCTTATTATTATTAATTTGTTGCAAGTTAGTATTGCTGAAAATTGCAGTGCTCAATAATTTTGTATAGTAATAACCTGTATAGTGTAACTGTCTCTCTTGTAACTATCTATGGGTGCTACTTCCAAGTATGGTAGCAGCAATTGTAAATTGTGAAAAAGGAGAAACATTTCCCAGAATTATGGAACAACCAGAGGGGATCATTTCACTATTACTGTCCATAATTTTAATGAGATGTTTGAATGTCTATAAAATCTTTGCTTTGTTCTGTATATTGGCTTACTTTCTGCCTCTGATCTTTTTAGACGTATTAAAAAAAATATATAAAGCATAAATTTATTAAGCCAACCTTGGTTGTTTTTTCCTGATCCCCTGTCGGAAGGACCAGAACATATATCATGTAGATGGAATAAGTGCTACTGATACGATTCATCTCTTCCCATCTAATCTGTTATCCCTTTAAGACCTCTCCCAAACATTTCCCTATGTATGGATAAGAGATTAGATACCCATTAAAGGTTAAAGTCAGGACAAGAGGTGCCTCTTATAGCAGAAATATCAATACAAATCCTGCATGTGCGCTTCTTTTTTCGGATATAATTGCACTTGTACCTTGTAGTTCCCACACAGTAATGTGAAAAACAATGGACGGTGCTGGACAAATGGACAAAGTGACATAGTACAAAGCAAATATTCTCTTACAGTACCCATACATTATTCTATGTAAAGCAAATACAGATCTCTTCATATACAGTGGGAGGACCAATAGCTAGTGAAAATGTTTCTGGTTTGAATTTTTTCCTCAAATTGAATACACAATTTTTCATTATAAATCATACAATTAGCAGAACAATTTGAATGAAAACATAACTGTAAAACATACAGACTCGACTCCTTTAATAGCCTGCGATTATTCGTTATCAGTACTAAAAGTTTATGGTAATGTTTCACACCTGCAATAGTGTCATCCTATCAGTAATTTTCTGATCATAGAAAATAGCATTTGGTTGAAAGTATTCCCAGTAATGTTACCTCGATTAGTCTGTATGTTTTATAGGCTAAAAGTAGAACTAACTTCAGTAAACCTCATTTCCAGCAATTCAGCAGATCTTTGCATCCTAATGCTGTTCCCATTTTACTGCAATCAAAGGAAACATTGTGTCAAGTGCTTGTTTCTAATTTCACATCATCTTAGGTCCTATTCTTACTCCCTTAAGACACATAACGAAAGAAGCCAGGTCCAAATATCCTGACGACTTTAGCACATGCTGAATCTGCTGCCTTATACACTTTCTTTGTCACGTCTCCTTGAAGCACTTACCCGGACTGATCATAAGATATCCAGTCTCCAAAACAACTCATTCGTCTCATCAACTAACTATTTAACTTTGGCTTATCCTCCTCATTTGGAAAAGTCGTCAACTATTACAGTACATTTTTACCATTGATGGTACTCGGAGGCGTAGCAGCAAATTCTGGGCCCTGTACACTGTCAATGTCAGTGGGCCCCTATCCATGCCAATACATGAGGAACATGAGCAAAAAAAGGTGTATTTATTTAAAATAAAAAAGCATAAATAAGGTTTTAAGCTACAATCAGATCAGATTATATTGATGAGTGGTTCTTTCATTCACCACCTGTATTGATGCATTTGGCCTATTTGTGCCCAAATACCTAAAGCATTAGGCTACATCTGGTTTCTGTACCAACGTTTTGCTCCATGACACCCGTGTAAATTTTGATTGAAAAACATTTACAAAAGACAACTGTACACTCAGAATCAAATCAAATAAGCAACATTACTTTTGTAATGAGAAGGTACAGTAGAAATGAACAGAAACATATTGTTTCAATGTGAAAAAAGCAGTTGTGACTGGCACTTATGTTATCTTATCAATAGAACCTGCGATAGAACAAAATCAATTGTCAAATTGTTCTTCAGCTTGCTATAGCACACGCACTGAACCAAAAGGCTAACTTACTTTAATCTAAACAACTCACATTTAGGCAGTAATTCTACCAGCCAGCAGCTTTCTCTTTCTCTTGCAAACCAACATACCAACGTAGGGGGGTGTTGGAGAGGGGAGCTTGCCCATGAATACTTGAACAACAATCTCACCATGTCTTTGCTCATCTCTAACCTCAGGTTCATCTTCAGAAGAGCTGCCAGGACTGGCCACTGCTGCTCCTGCTGCTGCTCCTGCGCCACCGTTTGTTTCTGAAACTGGTTAATGCTGACAACTAACGTTAGCCGGCTCATAATTGTCTTTATACTTGCAGCCTGGTTGGCAACTAGCTAAGCAGCAGCTGTCTGGAATGGACTACGTTAACTTTAATTGGACTTTGCATAACAAGCAAACTCGGTTCACCTTTGGGAAAGAAAGCCGTCAACAGCTGCCTCCCCTCATTCTGCATTCTTTCTTTCTTTCTTCTTTTGATAACCTGATTTCTGATTTTGGGACAGTATAATGTCTAGGTCAAGGTCATACAATCTGGGCTCACTGACCTTCCACTTTTCGTCGGTAGCTGCTGGGCGGACTAAACCATTTTGCGCCTTGAAGAGGGGTCCCCAGAATGTCCAATATGTTGAAAGGAGTGTGACTAAAGTTCATTCCCTCAGTTGATGTTATCAATATATATCAATTAATAAACAATCAATTAGAGGGCCCAATTAAACACCAAAATAATTGTTTTTTTTTTTTAAATCTGGATTTTCATGGGCTTTTCAACTTTCTACGATGTTGCCACACTTCCTGGAAAATGATTACTAGTTTTCACATATCGTTTACATCACCACTACCTAATAATCTGATGATCGTCACATGGCTGCAGTTATTAGTTATGTGAAGACTGTGGTGGCCTAGTGGTTAAGGTCCAGGGCTCAAATCTCATCTCTGCCACAGTTGGGTGCTTAAGCAAGGCCCTTAATCCACAATTGCTTGGATTGTAAGACTGTAAGACTGTATTAAGTTTAAGTCGCTCTGGATAAGGACGTCTGCTAAATAACATAACTGTAAATCAGATATTGTAAACAGCATACTCTGATCTGCAAATCAGAAAAAATTTTTACCGCAGTAATCAGGATCTGGCAACACCAGAATTATTTGCATATATTTGAAGACTCTAAAGCACAGCATACATTTCGATAGAAAAATAACTTTTTAAGATAAAAGGTTGAAGTGTATGTCAGATTTGTCGGTGAAATTACTGGCTGGTTGACTGCAAAGTAGAATCTGATTATTGCATGTATACCTGTTGATCGGATTACTGACAAATTCTGATTTTCTGCAGTTATCAATTTATCACGGGCATGCAGACTGTGACTCCAGGTTCAAATCAAATGTGTAAAATTGTTTTTCAACCCATATTTTTGTTGCTGTTTGTAATCAGTCCTGCAAAGTCACACATTTACTCACCCAGGGGCTTATTTTCATGCACATTTTTATTGAACAGTAATATAAAATACTCTTTAATAGTTTTGAGTGCATGCTGCATCAGCCAACAGTTTGGAAGTTAAATTACAAAAGCAAGGCGTAAAGTTGTGTAGTGAATTACTTGGGCACTTAAGCAGTTAAAAAAAAAAAAATGGAGTATTTTGTCTTTTTTTTTTAAAGTACTGAGCAGTAACAAACTGATAACTGATATACAAAGCAGAGTTCCTAATAATAATAACCATCATCATAATAATAAAATTACACTTTGTCTGTGGCACGTTTACAAAAAAAAGAATCAAAAAAAGTCTAGATGTCTTTCATGACATTAACAACTATCATGCAATTTTTGAGTTCCACATGTAACCATAAACTTGTGTCACGAGAACAGCTAAACATGCTAAATTGGACTACATGTGTACTTACAATCGTAAAAACCATGATTCCTTTTCCAATGTTAAATAGTTTGATGCTTTCATTACAAAATATGTCCGAAGGCCTGAAGCTTTATCCCAGCGTTAAGAGTAAAGAATGGCGGTATACATTTCCAGTATATATCGACTATGCACACTACAGATCAAAACCGGCCTCGGCAGCCAAGGTAATCATTCATGTTTCCTTTGATAAATCTTATAAAACATGCATAGGCAGACACTTTCAGTTTTTTTTTGTCTTTTTTGTACAGAATATAGGTGCTCTATATAGAGAGATAGAGATTTTTTTGTTTGTTCGCAATACTTAAAAAGAAATTGAACACTCACAGAAGTTGCAGCAAGCCACAATAAATCTATTCCCCTTCTTGAATAAAACAAAAAGCTATTTTCAAATGACAGGTGTAAATTCCAGTTTTTAAACTTCAAGAAAGCGGGTCCTTGCTAACAAGCAATTTAGCCATTTTACAGAAAATATGACCAAAGCGCGCACACACACACCAAAGAAACCTGAGGTAAGCATCTGTACAAAACCATAAAACTTTCCATTTTTGGCATTTCATTGTTGCAACATTCTTTTAAGACTGCCTAATTTACTTTAGAGCTAGTTTATAAGAGTAGCAAAAAAGGTATCAATAAATAGTCCTTATTTAGTTTGTACACCCTTTCCAAGTTAAAAACTTTATGCTCTGTCCATTTTAGTGCTGTATTTTTGTAAACATACAATAATTAGTAAGAAGTTACACACGCGAAAGAAAAAAAAAAGTATCTGTTAACCAGTAAATGAGTAAACGCCTTTTCAAAACAAGCTGTTTGCCTGCTGCGCTATCCGACCCACGACTGAGAGTACCCTCCACATTTACTCATTCAGAAAAGAGTGAACAAGAACTTATCGTTTTTTTTTTTTTACAAGCAACATTTTTTAAAGGCATATCCAAAGACTAAGAGAGTGTCACTCTGATTCATTTTTGAAATCGTCGCTTTTCCCTCCTTCCTCCCTCTCTATCCTCACTTCCTCTGCTCTTTCTCTCTGACTTACACCCCCTGCACTCGTCTGTCTGACTGTAGCATGGAGAGAGAGGAAGGAGCCTAACAATGGCATGGGCGGGTGTGGCTGGGGTCGATCACTGTATGGCACCGCCGCTGCTGGCCTTGGCCTCGGTGCCGTTGCTTTCGGAGCACAGCACCTTGTTGAGAGAGTTGAGGCTGGAATCGCAGGGCAGGGTGTCGCGCCGTGGTGGCATGCGTTCGTTGATGCGGTCCAGCCCTTTGGCCTCCTCGAAGCTTGTGATCTTATGCTGCGGCGAAAAGCCTTTGATAGCTGGGATGGGAAGCAGGGAGGAGAAAAAAAATGTTAGAACAGCATGTTCTGTATGTGCACATGGCAAACTCTGCATATATTATTTGCTGGTCGATTGCGAAGAGGTATTCTAAAATCTAGTTTTAGGAATCATTGTAACTGAACTTGTATTATACATAGACATTCAGAACTATAAAGAACTTACTTTAATATTTACAGGGGTGTTTTTGCTCATCAAAAGGTCTTTTCTTACAGAAAACCTTTTTTGTTTAGAACTTGCATATTGATTTAATACACCATAAATTGTTTAAATACACTACATTATCAACATTCTGTAAACTGTTATATATGTACAGAAATATGGTCTTTCTGATTGAAAAAAAAAATTAAAAATCCAAGACTATCCACACTATAAACATTATGGCGTAAGAAAATAGAGCAGTGCTAGGCTGACTCAGTTCTGGAGGGCCATGCAATCAGACGTTTCCATAGGAATACTTCCTTGGGCTAATCAGAGACTCTTGTTATTTCACCCTGTCCTGTGGAAACAAAACACCAAGCCAACAAGAACTGAGCTTCCCAGTACACTCCATCAAACACCGCAGAGGCTTGGGGAAGAACGTAACAAAGGAAGGGATGAAAGTAAGAAATGATGGCCGCAAGTACGACCAACAAAAACAAAAATGGACACAAGAAGTGAAAATATGCGAAAGGAAGGGGAAACTTCGCCAATATACAAAAAACTGAGGGAAGTTGCTTGTTAACCAAGTTATGCCTGTTTTAAACATGCAGCAAACTGGAGGGAAGTCTTAACAACTGCTCACACTAAGTGTTCAGTACAATCCCTTTCTGACTCGACCGTTTTGGTCAGGTCTTTTGGCCATTTGGCAAAATGAATACAATTTCGTATTGCTGCATAGCACAAGGCAAACAGGTTATTAGCAGCAAAGGAGAGAAACACGGACACACAGCACAGCCACAAACTATCCACATGGGGGAGAAGAAAGCCAAAGAAATGTAAAAAAATAGAACAATAATAAAAGAAAAACTGCTACTGGCACAGTGAGCACCATTTTATCTATGAACAATACGTAGGCATCAATACTTATGACATAAATAGCAGCCGAAGCTGCTATTTAGAGTGCAGTTGAGGTTGTTCTTGCTTCCCAATAACTGCTTAAAGTCAAAATTTGGGCAAAAACAATGAACAACTGCATCAGTACCATTGTTTTAAAGGGGATGAATAGTCTTTACTTTAATATCATTACAATAACTAGTACCAAAAACAACATTAGTGCATTTGTGACAAAAACATTATGCATACAATTTCATTCAAATTCCCCTTTAAAGCAAATGTTTCAGTATTTTCTTTTCTTATTTCTACTTCGCTGAACACTAAAGCACTCTGCCCAAACACCCAACACACTCTACACAAGCTACAGTAAAATGGATGAACCCGTCAGAACCCCTTTGTCTGTTGCAGGCAGGCAACAGAAAGGGGAAAGGGGGCATTGGCCTATTTACCTTCATCGGCCTCTATAGCCTCAATAGTAGCTGAAGAGAAGAAGGGGAAGGGGGGTTACAAAACGAGTGAGAGAGGTGAGCAGAGCAGGTTACATGTCCGTGAACAGGTCAACGAGCAGCATAAAGAGCCAAAACGTACATATAACAAGATTAAAACTCAGCGGCCCCACTTAGAGATCAGCGCACACACACACGCATGCACACTCAGATGCTCACGCACACTCTCTCTCACACTCATTTACTCACACAATCTCTCTCTTGCTCTCTCACTCTCTCTCGCTCTCTCTTACACACACACACACACACACACACACACACACACACACACACACACACACACACACACACACACACAC
>JAUZST010000154.1:29713-58997 GCA_034779995.1 Parotocinclus haroldoi | reverse complement strand
CCGGAGCACCTCAGGGAAAAACAAAAGAAAGTGCAGTAAACATTTGGAAATATTATTCAAAAGCCTGAGTAAATAAATATGTTTTTAATTGAGATTTGAATACAGGATGCAACATATCCTCTCAACTAATAATTCAAACAATTAGCATCATGTAGGCAGTACAGTATGTCAAGGGAAACCAAGAACATTTATAAGAGTTCTTTTTTACTAAATGGTGGATAGTGTGTAGCACTATCACCTCACAGTGAGAAGGTCCTGGGTTCAATCCTGTGGATGTCCTCCCCATGACCATATGGGCCTCCTCCAGGCACTCCAGTTTCCTCACATAGTCCCAAGACATTCTTGTTAGGTTAATTGAAGTCTTCAAAGTGTACCTACTGTGTGTCTGAGTGCATGTGACCTATTATTTATTACCACCCTGTCTTGGGTTATTCTTGCTTTCCTCCCAGATCTTGTCCAAAATCAAGTGGATAAGAAAGTGAGTAGAGACTGTACATTCCCAGGTTGTTTTTAAGTGACATGTTTATGATATTTTAATCAGATATTTGTTTCAATGCAATGAATTTTGTATATATGTACAGTGGTGCTCGAAAGTTTGTGAACCCTTTAGAATTTTCTTTATTTCTACATAAATATGACCTACAACATTATCAGATTTTCACACAAGTCCTGAAAGTAGATAACGAGAACCCAGTTAAACTAATGAGACAAAAAAGATTATACTTGGCCATTTATTTATAGAGGAAAATTATATATACAGTATATCAATATTATATATTTGAGAGTGGCAAAAGTATGTGAACCTGTGCTTTCAGTATTTGGTGTGACCCCCACCCTGTGCAGCAATAACTGCAATTAAATGTTTCTGGTAAATGTTGATCAGTCCTGCACGCCAAACCATTATACTATCACCACCATGTTTCACAGATGGGATAAGGTACTTATGCAAGAATGCAGTGTTTTCCTTTTTTCAATCACAGCGCTTTTCATTTAAACTAATTTTGACACACCTGTTCACAAAACATTCTTCAAATAGCCTTCTGGCTTGTCCACGTGATCTTTAGCAATCTGCAGATGTTTTTCTTGAAGAGCAGTGAATTTGTCCTTACAACCCTGCCATGTTGTTACCAGCACCATTGTTGTTTAGTGTTCTCCTGATGGTGGACTCATGAACAGTAACATTAACCAATGTGAAAGAGGTCCTAGTTGCTTAGAAGTTACCCTGGGGTCCTTTGCGACCTTGCCGACTATTACACGGCTTGCTCTTGGAGTGATCTTTGTTGTTCGACCACTCCTGAGCAGCGTAACAATGGTCTTGAATTTCCTCCATTTGTACACTGTACATTTGTACATTTTCTGAGGCTGCCCAGAAGTGTGCCCAATCCCACTGATTAAAAACATCTGACTCTAAGTTCACCTTCAAATTAACTGCTAATCCTAGAGGTTCGCATACTTTTGCCACTCATACATATGTAATATTGGATGATTTTCCTCAATAAATAAATAACCATAACCTAGTATAATCTTTATGTCTCATTTGTTTAACTGGGTTCTCTTTATCGACTTTTAGGACGTGCGTGAAAATCTGATGATGTTTTAGGTCATATTTATTCAGAAATACAGAAAATCATAAAGGGTTCACAAACTTTCGAGCAACACTGTATGCTGTGTATTTTTATGCCATGGGTATCCAAAGACAAATTTTCACATTGTGGATTATAAATGATTTATTCATTCATGCCATTATGTCAATATGGAACAAAATCAGTCCTGAAGGTAAAAATGGTGAAAACTTGATACTAGCAAGGTGTGCTTAATAAACCGGCTAGTGAAGATCTATAATAATAACAAGGATTTAGGGGCTTTTAGGCTTCATGCCTAATGAATTTTGGGAATACAAGTAAAGTAGTGCATGGTTTCTTGGTCATGTTCCATACATACTGTGAAGTAAATTAAAGACACTCTGTCATACAACATGGTGTTTTTTTCACACAGTGCCTGGAGTGGCCCAGCAACATAGCTGAAAAATTCAGATGAACAGCAGGGAATCTGATGACATAGGTGCACACTTATGCAAGTCCAGCAGTAAAAGAGGAAATTTCAGGCCAGAAAAGAAATGAAAGTGGAAAATACAAGAAGAGGGAAGACATGACATTGAAAATTTTAATCTGTCAAACCAGGATGGGAGTCAGAATTGTACAGTGTTCAAATGTATGTTAGTTCAAAAGTGTTAACTACTTGATGATCTTTATATGCCACTGTGTGCCTATGTGGACTAAAGTATTGGGAGAAACCTCTTAAACATTAAATGCACTCTGCCTGAACAAACATTTGTAAACTGTCACTTTGAAGAGCTCAATAAATTTAAACATGGTACTGAAATTGGATGCCTCCATTCTATTCAGTTAGTGAAATCTCATCCCTATTAGATGTCCCATGATCAACTGTGTGCAGTATTACTAAAATGCGAAAGCATTTGGGAACTCCAGCAACTCAACCAAAAAGTGACAGACCACAAAGTTATAGAGTTGGGTCACCAAGTGCTGAGAAGCATATTGCATAAAGGTCACCAACACTCTGCTGACTCAATAACTGCAGCTTCAATCCTCCTCTGAGATCAACATCAATTTTGTGTTTCCATGTCTGAGCAGATGCATGCAAGCCTGAAGTGCTGAATGGCGAGCCCCCACATGGGTTCTGCAGCAGTGGACCGATCTGGATTCGACCAACGCCAGGAAAACATTGCCTGCCTGGCTGCACTGTAAGTGTAAGTGTAAGTACTGCAAACTATAAAGCTTGGTGGAGGAGGAAAATGCTTTAGGGTTGTTTTTTAGGGGTCGACCTAGGCCTTTTAGTTTCAGTGAAGATAAATCTTAAGCATACTAAGATCCTTCAGACAATTTTATGCTTCCAACTTTGTGGAAACAGTTTGGGAAAGATTCTGTCCTGCACAAATTCCCACAAATACAGTCCAAACCCTTGCAGAAAGTCTTCCTAGAAAATTGACAGCTGTTATAGCTGTAAAGGGGACCCAACTCCATATTAATGCCTATGGATTTAAAATGGGATGTCATAAAAGCTTTTGTAGACATAATATGTAGGTGTCCCAATATTTCTGTACATGTAATGTAGCTGTGCTGTTTGCAGAAGAACCAAGAGCAAGAGCAAGGCTGGGACACAGCCGCTAGACAAGCTCTGCTCTAAAACACTATAATAACAGTCTTTGTGGTGACATCTGCTTTGACTTAGCCCAAACACTGGCACTTAATAAAGCATATAACCAAACTTCTGTATTCAAGACAAGTGGACAAATGTTTTGTGGAAGTAGCAGGGGAAGAATTCCTGAAGGCTGACATGCTTTATACTGAGAAAGCTGCTTTCCAGGCACTAGTCTAAAAAGTGGGAATGGGCAGCTCAGCCTTTTATTCTATGTTTACCCATGGATAAGAATTTTAAACATAGATAAGTGCTTCCCACGCACAGTCCAGTGCTGGGGCTCCTTATCTCGCACATTGTTTTGCATCATTAGTCATGCTGAGCACAATTTTGTGGCTGGTAGGTTGTATACACATTATTTGTTCATAGTATACTACTAATCCAATAGGCAGACTATTGACGAACAAATTTTAGCAGGCCTATGTTTTTGTGCTTACTCTTTATTGATGTCCATGAACATTGGATATGAAATTGTTTTGTACATCCAAACACTCTCTTGGATGATAAATATTGCTTTTGACTAAAACCATTACCGACTGCTCAGACAGGCTGCACTTTCCTGGATAGAAAACTGTAAATGGTTACCAGTTATGTTAGTTATGTTCATTTGTGTTTTGATTCAATGAAAGAGTCGTCTTTATTCTTTTCAATCAAAGGCTTTCCAGGGGGGTTGTCATGCGGCATGGAGAGCAGGAAGTGGACCTAGGTGCAGAATAGTTATAAGGTTCCAAATGTAAATAGATAGACAGATACCTTTGTCACTGGACATGAAATGCAGCTTACAAATTACAAATACAAATACACTGTAATAACAATTATTTAAATAGTATAAATTAGTAAACATATAAAATACAAATACAGATGAATTGGCAGCAGTAGTCCAGGTAGCTAGCAAAAGGACCTTCCCATTGTATACATTTTCTATACGGTACATTGCAAAAGTCTTAGGGATTCTATATATTTCAGTTTATATTCTACTTATTCATTGTAGTTCTACAATTGCAGACTGTAGTCCATCTGTTTTATTACATTTTTGTTAGTAGTTGTTTATTTTGTTAGTCCCCTTTACTTAGTTTGCTAATGATCAGTTAGATTATTTAACCTTTTTTCTACCTTGTAGAGATAAAGTCAAAGATAGTAGCTGATCTGTTGTTGCACAGTTGGTCTTAGTCATCCTCTAATCCTTCATCAGTGCCTACATGATGCAGATGGCATCTTTGGCTGGTGGACTATTTTTAGTCCAGCAGTAATACTGAGGTGGTTTAAATCTCCAGCAGCACTGTGGTGTTTTTTCCACTCATATCAGTACAACATGCACACTAATACATCATTATCAGATCAGTATCAGTGCAGTGCTGAGAAGAATCCACCACCCAAATAATACCTGATCTGTGGTGGCCCCAGACTAACAAAGCATGTGATTAAATGTATGTAACTGTAGAAATACAAACTAACCACTAAAATATAACGGTGCCCACAAATAATGGGATAGCTAAAAATATTTTTCTTTAAAAATAGGAATGATCTGAGGCTGACTGTAAAAGGTCTCCCAAACACAAATACGTATTAGTTTCTTTCTGCTCTCTTCAACCTTCAACTTAACTATATGTCCCCATATAATTTCAGTTTTTTTTCAGTTCCAGAAAGCTGAGACCTTTCATGTAGGATACAGTACCTGTCCCACCTTTTTTTTAATCTCAAGACCAGCTACAGAAGATCATAAATCATTTTAAGGACAGTGCTTCTTGGGTTTGTTTACATCTGTCTTGACAGATGTCATGCAGTCATATAAAGAGACATTAGAAATATAATAACTGTTGCTAAGTAGTCATGCCACTCAATGGTACTCAGACCTTCTGTGTAACTTTCTGTTGTTCCATGCCCATAAAAAATAGGATTTTGGACTTTGTGCTGTTCCAAGAATAAATACTTGTCACATGGCTCTAAATATATCACTGGTTTAAAATGATGTTTTCATAAGTACTTTGCCAGCATGCATTGCACACAGAAACATGGGTGACCATAACCTACTAGTGATTTAGAATTGTCTTTTTTTCCACCAAGTGATTTAGTGTTTCAGGAGTTATTTTATCCCAGTCTTCCTGCAAACATGTCTTAAAATGTGCAACAATCCAGGGTCTCCACACAATTTTCATTGAGGATAGGTCAAGACACATCGTTTTAGTCTTTGCCACCATCTTGCCAGTGTCACGTGACTCATGAAGCAACATCACCAGCAGTCCACACCACCTATCAAATATGATATGTGCTTTGTTCTCAAACTTAAAATGTCAAAATGTTAAAATGCAGCGTGCTGTTTGAAGACTTTTGCATACTGCACTGGAAGTGCACAGATTCGGACACATCCCTATACTACAAACATGACCAGTTTGGAATTTGATTCACAAACCAGTATAGCCTTTGTGTTCCCAGGACTAGTCCATGAATAATAATGCTATGATATAACTCTAGAGTTGTCATATAGGTAACATATGTCATTTGTGAAATGTTTACTGCTGGCTCTGTATTGTTTGTGTCAATGCATTGGTATAGTTTATCCTCTGTTCATTATACCTGCAAGTGTTATATTTACAATTCAAAGTAATGCATGCACTTTTAATTACATTTACATAGGAAATATACATGTCTAAGAGCCTTTCTTGACAGCCAGATTACAGTAAACTGTTTTTGGAGGATTGTTATCAGGCAACACATGATGGGTAGACAATCCATGCATAGCTGAAATATTTTCTCCTGGGCATAAATGAAATCTGATACTTTCTTCAGAATTTATTTTATTTTTGTCTTCTACCTTCAGACCCTGAAACATTTAACTAGTTCCTTGTTGTGACTTAAGACTTTTTTTTATTTGTAATCATTTTATTACTACATCTTCTGTCATGCGTGCATCAAACCCATAACAACATATTCCTGTTTTAGTGTGCGTACACTGAGGTGGTGTATTTTCTTTCTGCGGTGTAGTCTTCCACAGTCATGCTGTGAGCTGTGGAATGTCATAAGTTAATGTTATAAACTGAAGCTTAGGAAGGGTACTGTATCTTGCAATCACATCTACACAGCTAGAACTTCACAAATATGTTTTAAGGTGAATGTTTCTGATATGAGTGGGGGAATTAAGAAACCGAAATTCAAAAGAACTGGCACTAGAACTGCTTTTAAAGCTACTTAGTTAAATTAGTAGTAGTAGTCAATTTAGCTACAAATCACTCTGCACTGAAGGAATCTGTAAAAGAGGTAACCTGAAATTTATTTTTTTCAATGCCTATACTTACATATATGAATTTGTCAGGCACTCTTGTCTAAAGTGACCTACAGCTGGATTGAGCAGTTAAAAAATGAGCCACTTCCTTGAGTAGAAGCTTGATCGAACCTGGACATGTACTCTTAACCAATTAATAGTCAAAAGACTTTAGCAATAAATCAACAGTTTCCACTGTCTGCTAAATGCTGTATATATCAGTTACAAATACTACTATCCCTGTTTACCAAAATAAGTCAAGTCAGATTTATTTGTATATCATTTTTACAGTAGAACACTGTCTTTTTACTAGTGTCTGGGTACAACTGAGCAAACCTAGGGTGACCCTGGAGTAAGAAACCTTGAGAGGACCAAGACCCAGAAAAGGCCTGTTCCTCCTTGAGCAGCCTAGATGTAATGATTTATTATTATTGATTTGTTAAGTAATAAGTAAATTTATCTTTAACTGGTCGGAAGACAGAAGTTATAAAAAAAAAAAAAGTTTATTAAAAAAAGTTTTAAAAAGTTTATTAAAAATAATAAATTAGATATAATAATAAATTTGAGAATATAATAAATAAAATATGATACAATAGGGAAATATATGAATAAAAGAAAGAACATAATACCATAGTTAAGATAATAAATAAAACAAATAATCTAATAAAACTAAAATATCCAGCATCTCTAGCCATCTTTAATAGTTGTGATAAAGATTTAAAAACAGTTTTACGATTGACTGATATCTTTTCAACAATGACACCTGGCTTTTAAAAGCTCAAGAATGATTCTGATTGAATGCTGAGCACCCAATGAGAAACCCTTTCTCTTACCATTTGTGAGGCAAGAAGGATGTATTTTCTTTGCTAAAATCTTTAAACCATATACGTTCTATGGTTTTTACATTTTTAAGCTCATCAGAGACAAATTCCCTCAATAAAAATACTTCTAGTATTCTACTTCTACTTCTACGTGCTAGGAGTTTTAAGGGGCTAGACACACCAATGCCTTAGTTTCTGCTACAGATCCAGCCACCTGAGCTATCTTAACTCTATAACTACTGTCATCATTGCACACATCCATCTGCCATATTGTCAGCTGGCATTCATATACATCCTATTCTGTTCTTTAAGGACGTTCGCACACCCACACCCGCATACATACATGCATACACACAGACATGCTGATTGGAGGTATCCTTTCTTGTATAAGAGAGAGAGAGGGGTGCATGAGAACGGAGCATGGCAGGGGTGTCTGTAAACCCTGGTATGAATAGCCAGACAGAGCTCAATATCAAGTTTGTTTGTTGCATCCCTCCTTGTCTGTGGGGTATGCAAATTGCCCGTGTGTGTGTTTTTTTTTTTTTGGAGGGGGGGGCCAGAGACAGGCCTGTGGGAAAGTGAAGGAGCTAATCCTAAGAGTTGCGACAGGGAGAAGACGACCATTCAGTCAAACCCCCCTCTCCCTCACCCCACACCACTACAACTCACCACACGCCTCTTCGCAAGACAAGGACGTGGTGTTTGCGCTTTGTGTCGAAGTCACCCCCTGCGTACACACACAAACACTTTAATGCTGAACACCTGTTTCTGCACACACACACGCCACTGATGTACAGACCTAACAAAATCCCACGCTCCTATCAACTGAAGGCCACACAAAGAGTGTCTTCACGGATAAACACAAAATGATAATGATCACATAAACCAATAAATCCGTACTGTGAGGTCATACTGTTCAACTGAATGCGGCCAGACTTATCGTCGTCTGTTCTCATTGCTTCTTAGATTTGAGGCATCCTTGAGCTAAATTGAGTTAAATATAATCTGAGAATTTACAGGTGAAAGTAATAAGATAATTAATGTATAAACATTAATTTAATATACCAAGCTTTCTAATCAGGGCTCATTATTGTATTATTGTAAATACTGGTATATACTACACCTTTATTTATGAAAAAAGGAAATGAAAATAGAAAAAGGTTTACATTTACAGCATTTAGTTGCTTATGAAGGGAACTGCTTTGTTTCACCGCCCTGGGTGTAAGCACATAGAAGAGTCTTATTGATTGTCTCCCTTTAGCCTTGACGGGTGGCTCCATTCAAGTCATGCTTGAGGTTTAAAGGGTACAATGAACGGAGCAGTTTAATTAAGCCTTTAGATAGAAATGGGATGGTTTATTTTTTAGCTTTGTAGGCGAGCATCTGTAATTCCGTTGAGGGATCAAGTAAAGATATTCGTAGCAGTGGGTGACTTGACTAACTGAAGTGTTTTAGTTTGAAGTGTTTTGAACACACTACTGTACCAACACACTAGAGTACTGTCTTCATAGTTTAGGAGTTAGATAACATGTTTTTGCAACAGTCTGTTAAAATGTGTCTGCGCACAGTGGAGCATCTAGACCGTTTAAAGTCTGAAGCCAATTGCTTTCTTCAAGTGCACTGCAGGCATTAAGAGGATCAATTGATTAATTCACTTCTCATTTGGGGGGCAGGGATATAAGCTTGTGGTCACAGGGGTACTGGTGGCTGCATCCCACCTCCAGAATCGGCCTGTCTGTGCAGGGCTGTCAGTCCTGTAACATGCAATTTCCTTATTTTACTGAGGGCCTTCAGTCGAGGGCTATGCTTGTTTAAGTGTTTCACATTTCATGGGCAGGCAAAGCTTCAAGCAATTTCTATCCCAAACAAAAGCAACCATGTGTATCTCTCCCTCTCCCGCTGCCCCACAAATGATAATTGGCCCAAACACCTCTTACCTTCCTCAAAACACAGAGAGAGTGATTTGACAGAACCTTGGAAAATATGTAGGCCATGTGAAGAGCCAAAAGCCTTACTATTGAAGCCAGATGTTTAACTGGCCAATTTTTATAAATGCCATAATAATAACCATTATGTCTTGGGGCAGTTTTATATCAGTCCAGCACCATATTGTTTTGTTTTATGGCCAAGCAATGTTTACAACCAGGTGTTGATTTTGACCTAATTGATAAGGGTTCATGAGGGCCCTGGCTTTTATGTCTGTCCAACATGGCAGCCGTTGATGCCTGATAGGGCAATATTATAAGCACTGACCTGCCACGGTCCAATGCCACAAAGTGCAGCCTCCAGTGCTGATTTATCTCCTAAACACAGAGTCTGTTATTTACAGCCACTCAAATTTACTGGCATGAGACCTGTATGCTGCTGTGTTAGTGTGCAAACTGGCTTGGCATTGGAGACTTTGATTCCCAGAGTGCTCTGGAGCTAATCAGGTTTCTTTCAGATTTATTCATATAGTCCTTTTCAAAACACAGCTCTATCTTAAAGCAGCTATATAAGTGCAGAGCTCTAAGGCAACAGGAAATGCTCTTTAAATGTGATAAACAAAAAACATATAGGGTCCAACCGACTTTCAGCCTAGATGTTATACTGAATGTTAGAATTAAATGAAATAGCCTAAATAATACTTATGCATAAATTATAGTAATAAATACACTGAAGCAAAAGAGAATAACTAAAATCGGAAAAAAAACCATACATTTATTGAATGTATTCAATTCAATTCATTATTGAAATTAAAATATTGAATTATTCATTTTAAACATTACAAATTTCCACTTACACTGAACACCCATGATCTGTGGTTCCTCAGACGGCACTTTTCCAAGTACAAAGTACTGCTATTCAACAATAGCTGTTACTTTCATAAATACCTCTTAAAATATTACTGTGCATACGGGAAAGCCTGATGTTAACCATGTGCAGAAGCAGCACTTCTTAGGTTCTCAAAGGTATCTGACATGGATGATCACACACTGGAAATGTGCATTGTGGTCAGATGAATGAATCAGTATTCCAGGTCGTTCTTGGAAAAATTGGACAACGTGTGCTCCAGACCAAATAGGAAAAGGAACATCCACAATGTTATCAGCAAAGTTCAAAGTGCAGCAAATCAAACAGCCAGGGTCTGTCATGGTATGGGATTGTGTCAGTGCCCTTGGCAAAGGTCAGTTTCATTTCTGTGAATGCAGCATTGAAGTAGAAAATCACTTCATCAGCTTCATTCTTAGCTCTAATTTGTTCCTTCAAAACTCATTCTAAAATGCAGAAATGGATGTTAATTAACAAATTACATTTGACCAGACAATACATGACATATCTCAGGTTGATACTGTCTGCAATAAAATACACATCAACATAAATACAAGACACTGCATTTTAGTTTGCGTTTTTCACCTAACATTTTGTATGATTGGAGTTCCTCTTCCCCCAAGAAGTCTGAAATACCTCCAATTAGCTATATCGTCACAAATAAGTACACAAAGTGCATATAAACAATTATTATTCACTCACTCACGCTTCTTCTCCACTGGGACAGCCTGTGCAACACATTGCATAAAGCAAAAGGCAGGTACAAACCCAGACAGGGTGCCAATCCATTGTAGAGCACATGCACTCACACACTCATACACATACTCACACGTCTTTGGACTGTGGGAGAATACTAGGGTACCTGTACTTACCCTCAGCTAAACCTACGTTAAGACTGTGGTCTAAGAAATAAGAATAGAAACTTCCTAACTGGGATATACACTATCTTGGTCTAAAAAAGCCAGGCTTTACCTTCAAAGGTTGTCCAATTGCCTATGAAGACCACATTATCTTCAGAAGACCATTTGGACTATAGGATTGGTCACCTCGTCACATTTTCATGGCAATGCATACAACCGCATCGGACATTGACTTTGTTAGTTTACACACTTCTCTACTTTATATATCTCTGAATGGCTAAGGCAAGATTAAAAACATGCTCATTTACACAGGTTTTTAGATGCACAGCTCTGGCCTGCCTGCTTTTGTTGGGCAGGATTATCTAGCTGGGCTGTACTTCACACACAGAGTTGTGCGCTCCTGTCTTACACTAATGGAAGAACCGGTTTAATTGATATTACCTGATTTTGGTAGAGCAGTGAAGAATACTACAGTCATTTATAACGAGTTGAACAGGTTTGTACTTTATATTTGTTCTGTACATTTATGCAGATCAGCATTTTGTCAGTCCTTTTTCTCTGGATAAGAGTGTTTGCACACACATTTCTCCTAAAAACATACTGAGGAAATTATCCTGGCTGACCATGATTATTTGCAATAATATCGAAAAATACATGTTATTTGAATGCACTGAATACATGTTCACAAAAGGTTTTCACTAAATATTGATGTGACATTTTTATTTAATTATTGACATTGATCCATTTACAACATTTCTCACTGAAACAAATCATTAGAAAATAGTGGCGCGTTTTGGAATTTTGTTTTTAGAAACGTAACCTTTTCCCCACATTTCACAGATTCCTTAGGCATGTACAGTCATGATTGATCATTTAAATACCAATAAAAGTTAGTTTTGCTTGGGGCAACAAGCATGCAAAATCATGGATGAATGCTGTGCTATAACTTCATTTTGTTTTTTTATCTGGTATGAAGACAGAGCCTTTTTGTTCTTGCAGAAGTAACAGCGATGCATCAGGAAAAACGAATAAACAAAGTGTTTTGTGGCATAGCTCATTTTTATTGTTTAAACAGTTTTGCATAGGAAATATATCCACTTCCAGTAATTGACTGCAGTAGAAACAGCTGCTAGCAGTATAGGCTGGATATAACGGTAACAATCACAAAAAAGTCAAGCATTATTTACACTCATTTTGAATCTTGTGGCAATTTTAGCCCCTACACTGAAATGCACATAGCTCACAGGCAGCGGCCTGGTGTTTAGCTGTAAAAACTGTAAAACTCAAAACCAATCAGAGAATAATAATACAGCTGAAAGGTCTTCGCTACACAGTTCCTTGAGGGATATCTGCATTTCCCCAGCTGTGAAAAATACAAGCCTGTACAGTAATCCTTAATGTACATTCAGAAGTTTACATACAGCTCTGATATTCCTACATTCGCTTAAGGCTGATACAACCTTATAACATGTATGTGTTGTTTTTGTTGTTGCAATGTTACAAATGTATGGCTCAAAATGCCAACAAGTGTGCAGAGGTGGTAAAAGTGCCACAAGATCTGAATGAAATTAACCCTGCTGTGGAGCTGGCAAGCATCTTTTTTTTTCAACTGACATTTTTAAAATCTACTGTAGTACTAAGAGTAGCATTTACAATCTAAATAAACACACTGCCCAACTATTTATTTAATCCCATCAAAGAAATATCGAGAGACCAGGGCACTCCATCCAATATGACTAAAATATTCAAAAAATGAACAGAGCACAAAAATACTTAAAAAAGACACATCACATAAAACTTGGGGAAAAGAAAATGTAGGATAAAATACAGGAAGAAGCAACCCATCCATTCTATTTTGACTCCATTTTTCCTTTTTCTCAATCAGTGTTTGTTCTTTATGTACAACAGAAAGTCCACTGAGACTGTGAGCTGGAACAGGCACTGCTTAACATATATACTGTGTATATATATATAGATATAGATATTTTTTGTCTTTTTTTCCGTAAACATTTCAAAATCTGCTGGTTTTTAAATATGTTCCTGTTTTATGTCAACCTGATGTTCATTCATGCCACTGGAAATGCCCTTGGAAAATGTAAATGGAAAAATGAACTGCTATTCCCTGTAGTGATTCACATTCAGGTGAACTAAAGAGAGATATTGCGCGAGTGCCACTCATGCTTCCTGGCGTAAGGAAAATACTTGTGGGTTTCTCAATGTCTATGAGTATGGCTTTCATAACTAACTGCAAACCTAACGCTTAACTATACCAGGCCATTGTCTCAGATCACATAATACATGTAATGCTATGAAAACTGATTAAAGTAAAATACTCTTTAGTTAAAAAAAAGCCCTTTTAAAGGAAGAAACGTATCTAAAATCACTACAGAGACACAAAAAAGAAATTGACCAGAACTCCTCTCAGGGGCTTTATAACACGGTGTGTTTTGCTGAGCAACACTGTGACATTATGACAGTCATTGAAATTAGACTATACAGGCTAATTAGAGCATTGCAACCGAAGATTCATGCAAACTAAATACCAAACAACACACTAATGAGAGGGGTAGTGGGAACTGTGGAAAGTGCAAATGCTCAGCTGTTTGCCAAATTTCTCCTCTGTGATGACAATAAAAATGGATGTCTGTGGGGACATGCATAGACTACTGAGAGTAAGAGAACTCCCACTGCCTAAAAAGAACTAACTACACAGTTTGGGTAACGAACACTAGACCATTATAACATATATGGAGCCTCTTAAATACCATGAAATTAAGATTCCTACATCACCTTTCACACTCAAAGCATGGGATTACTGGGTACCTTTACCGGTAACGTGTCAGCTTTGTGTCTTTCATCCACGCAGCCATATCATGGCAATTTACCAGGTTCTAGCCTTTCATGGATGCACGATTATAAACCACGTGATACAGAACAAATCCCACATCCAAAGGACTTTGTGGAATGAATGTCTCCCTATTTATCACTACAGCTTCTCTTTACTAAAACAGTAGAAAATTACCGATATATTCACGGGTAAAAGTGCACGTGTGTAAGAGGTTTCACTGTCAGTGTGCCTGACAAATCATTTCTAATCAGAAAATCAACAAACCAGACTAATCAGATGCCATTATAAAGGGATGAGGATTTGAACATTTCATACAAAACAGTAAAATATGACCCTCCACTCGAATCGTTAATTATTCCCACATTGTTAATATCATGTAATCTAGTCACAAACTCTGGGTACATACTAACCAAAACAACCTACATGAAACACAACGCACGACCTTCATCATTTCATTTTTAAACATCAACAATCTATAATTTACCTCCAACTTTAGAGGTGCAATAAGAAAATGTAAATTAGAAATAATAATAATTCAAAAAATCTAATTCTCATTTCTATGGGCAGCTAGACTTCTACCTGGAGTCTAGATTCAAAACAACCGTCCTGTAGCTTATTTCCAAAATAAAAATTTGACAGTAAATTTCTTAATAAAATTGTAAATTTAGCTTTTTACAAACGGGTAAATAAAAACATTACAGTGTACAAACTTTTCTTCTACAATGCAGGCAACTGAAAAGAAAGATCATTTGCTAATCTCTTTTAGTCTCTGAGTCAACTTTACACACTCTGTACCAACACGAAAACATTTCACTTGAGCTACTAGAGCAGATATTAACCCCTATGCACCATTACCTCTACCAGACACTACTGCTATTAAAAGTGCTATGGCTTACTGATGAGAATTAAACCAGGTGCCTTTTAAATGGGACAAGGATTTCCATACTGTTTTGAAGCAACACCATACCCAACATGGATTTAATTGTTCTTTTTTCCTATTATTACTATCACAAGTACATCACAAACTATAGGGCCACAATAACAGAAACAACAAGAAACATTATATGACCTTCATGATAAAAAAAAAACAAAAAAAACAACAAAAAAACAAGAAAAGAAAAAAAACAAATGAAACAAACAAAGGATCGTATAAATCCCAGATTCTAATTCTTATGTTGTTGGGCATCTAGAATTTAATACAAGTACAGTTTTTAATCGTTTTGCTGTAGCTTACTTTTCACAATAAAATAATTTTTAAAGTTTTTACGGGTAATGAAAAATACAGTGTACAAACTTTTCGACATGGCAGGCAATTGGATAGAGAGACCCTCATTTGCTAATCTGCTTGTAGTGTCAACCTTTCTACACTTAAATTACACAGAGGTACCAAAGCGATTTTACTCCCTAAGGACTACTAACAGATGCTACTGCTATGGACACAGTCATATGTACTGTTTTAAATACACAAATAGACCAGTCCTCTGACCCTGACACTGCCGTCGGTTTCTGTAATATGTACTTCAGTGGCACTGCCAATGGCCAAACGGCTGCAAAGCACTTTGACTTTCTCAACTCCTAAAACCAATGGAAGAAAGACAGACAGCAGTGCACATAAAATCAGGTGGCTTCAAGTTATTTGACATTTTTTATGAAGTTTTTTTTTAATCACATGCATTTTTGAGGAAGAAAAGTTGGCTTGACTTGAGTTTTTTCTGTTTTGAGGACATGGAGCAACCAGGCAGTCTAAATCTTGCTGTCAATAAACAAGATTAAGTGCCAAAACCAGAAATGTCATGAATGTCTTAATTTAATGACTGTTAATGCTCCATGACTGCAGAAACTATGCCTGAGTTACTGTCTTCTAGTTCATAAAACGTCTTCACAGTTGAATTGAAAGGGCACTGCAGGTGGATGATTGCCTTTGTGCTGTATAAGTGCTCGATGTTTAATTCACTGTGAGATACCTTGGTCCCCCAGACCAGAGAGGGACTACATAAGGCCCTAAAATATAAAAGAATTGGCTAACATGGTGTTCCCGAACCTGCCTGACATCGCAATAAGGCTAAGATTGGAGATATCTCCAAGATATGAGACAACCAAGATTTATTTTCTGATTGTAATAGGTTTTAACACGCAAGACAGCGTGGTGATTGTAATGCATTTCATAACAAGTCACTTTTTTGTAAAAATCTAAGGCATCTCCATTTGAACTGCATATTGCTACCTGTAATATGCTAAAACAATGTTGTCTGTGTAGACTTAAGACACTGTACTGACAAATAAAGTTGTGTGTATGATGATGCAAGACAAGGTGTGTATTAATAGATGCTATGTGTGAACAAATAATGATATGTATCTATAGCCATTGTCCTCATTCACTTCTGACCTGAATATGGATGTGACAACATAGATGCCAATTTGCTCCAAATAAGTTTCTGACTCTCCATGCTGATTGTCAGTCTCAAGTCAAGCTTTCTCTTCTATGTAAATAAGTCCCTTGCAGGAGTCAAGCTAGCACCCCAGTGTAAAGTTTACAAAATGAGTTTGTTAGTCACAGTAGCCAGATCAGTGACTTTGCAGCCAGATTAGACCATCTAATGTAATATTTGCAGACATGCTACAAAGTGTATAAAAATGCTCCCCTCACAGACAAAACAAAAGAAAACAATCGTTGCATGCGCCTCTCCACTTTCAGTGCACCCAACGAAAAAAGACCTTGTCACACTGCATAGAAAGCAGTTCCCACTTTGGTCAATAAAAAAAAACAAACAAACAAACAAAAAAAAAAAAAAACATCATGAGCAACAACAACAATAAACAATGACAACGCCAAAAAAATACATGTTTACACTATTTGAATCTCCATACTAGCTCATAATCAATGACATAACTAAAAGAACTACCTACATAGGCAAAACTTGGTATTGCATAATTATTATAATTCTGGACCCCTCCCTCCCCAATAATGACTGGAAAATGGAAAAAAAAAATACTGAAAGATAATGCTGTTTGATTATAAACTGTAGAACAGCAACTATACACAGCCTTGATATGCACTGTAAATGTGTAAAGTAGTAAATGAAACTAAAAATCAATGACACAATTTCGTCCAGAGTACAAAATATTTCTTATCATAAAATGTTTTTTTTTTTTTTTTTACTAAAACGGTAATAAATGCAGCAAAAACAAGTGTAGTGATGTTTTCTCTATTCAAAGTCAAGGCACGTAATGTGGACTATATATATTCGTGCAAATTAAGATTATTGGAAAGATTAGTTATATAAATATATCTGATTGGAGAGATGGTAGCATTATGACTGCCATGAACAACTGGAGATTTAAGGGACTACAACTCACCAAACTGGGCATAAAAGAAGCACCATGAGACCAAGCCTCACCCTGCAGGTTAGTGTTTAACTGAGTGCAGATTTAACACATAACAGACAAACACACATACACACTAACGTGCACATTTGCTCTTAAATTACTTCACCAGCCTGTGTTCCTCATGTTTCTCTTAAAATTGTAATGTAAACAGTAGCTTTATAAGCTAATGGCCCATATGAACACCAGACAGGTAGGGATTATATCCGAATAAGCTATTTCATACATGCTGCGTGTTTGTGTATTTTCACTGTTTTCAAAATTGTGTTGTCATTTTACAGAATAAATTAAACTTAGCGAAGTGCATGGGCACGGCTCAGAATAAGTGCTGTTACGTTGTGTTCTGATCAGGTAAACGTTCACTGTCAATCATACCTCCCCCGCTCAGCTTGCACCCATATATCCAATATTTAATCATGCAATTAATTCATTTTGTTTGTTTGTTTAAATGAACTTAAAATAGGTACTCCCCCTTCCTTTAGAGTCCTAGGGCAGACAGACTATGATAGCTTCCCTTCAGTACAAAATCATTTTAATTGCACTTGCCTCATACGAGATATTTTCTTTTTTTCCTTATTTTGAAAATCCTTTCTAAAGGATACATCAAGAAAATTCACTGGGGTTGTTATTTTAACCTAGTAATACAGGTCTTTCTCTTTCACTATAAAAATCCAGAGTTCTTAACTCTTAAGAGTAGATATTAACCTTTAGCTTTAAAGGAAATACAAAACCAAGATTGACACGATTACACGAACCAAAAAGGTGCCTTTTGATCAAGGAACATGAAATTTAGAAGGCAAACAAAAACATCTGCAGTGCTGAAATTTGTTCCTATGAATATGTAATGATTCAGATTTAGCCTTGTCTGATAAGGTTGTCATAACTGAAGCCTGCTTTTCAGAACAAACAAACAAAAAAAAAAGTCCAGCCAGCCAGCCCTTGTGCACCTCTCCTTCTACACCTGCTCAATAACCGAGACTAGAAATTTTGACATAAGAAAGAGAAAAACACTACAAGAGACTATTTCATGCAAAACATTAAGGCATCTAATTTGTCTGTATCACAGTATGTCAGCTGAGGGGCCTCCTCACACAACGACTGACTGGCATGGAGAGGCTCGTGCCAGCTTTGACCCAACCCACTACACTGTTCTAGGCCAAAGTCCTTCAGTGGGTGGAACAAAAGTCAGTGGAAATTGTACAAGTGCTGCTTGCTGGTTTGTCCACGGACCTGCCACTCCGTCCGTCAGTTGCTTGTCTCTGCCTGGAGAAGGGGCTCACCAATGATGTTTATGCTGTAATTCTGGACATTTGTTGGCAGAATCTGAGTCCCGTTCGACACTTGGAATGGAATTAAGCTCGCCCAGGTACCAGGACTGTGAACAAACAAGAGAAAAAGATTTTCAATACACTGCGTTCTATAGTATGACAGCTGGTACATTATAGTATAATTAATATACAATACAATAATTCTAACATCTAACTTCTAACAATTCTAAAGCTTAATAATCAAGCTTTCTGAGCAATACATTCTAAAAACACTGAACAGCCTCTGAGCTTAAGCTTTAAGAACAAAATAATAAAATTAAAAGTCCAAAGACAATAATGTAAAATGTACAAAAAGTGCCCGAAAAAATTCTGGAGGTAATACAAACAAATCAAACTCTGCATTTAATATTAACCCATAATATATAAAACCTAGAAAACATGAAAAGTGCTAATTGATGTGACTATTAGTGGGCGTGACACCATGAACTGCGTCAGTGCTTCATAGCGAATCTCAACTGATCAGGGGAATTCTGTGAAACAGGTCTCAATTATTTCTCAAAGTCTGTAGGGATCGACCTTGCTTGCTTTACCACTGAGCAACAAACAAAGGCATATCAGTTAATGGAAAGGCAGAAGAGAGTCCCACGGAGAGTTGAAACCCTCTCCATGATTAATAGGGTTAAGTCAATGTCTGACTGTGTGCTGCACTTTCCCATCCATATTCAACATAAGACTGTTAATTGCAATGCGCTGAATGCAAGAGACACCACGTTGCACAAACAGCATGTTGTTTCCTGGAGGGAGGACAGCGGGGATCTGAATGGTATGTACATGTGTCGAATAATTAGGCAGGCCAGAAACCATTCCCCCCGCTTCCCTTTCCATCCCCTTCTCAAATACCTGTCTCACACAATCGCCTCTTTCTGTTGGCAGATTACAGAGCATGCTACTGCTCTTTCAGGCCCACACAGTGCATGCAGCCACTGCTTCATTTGCTCCCTTTACCCACACCAAAAAAAAAAGAAAAAAAGAGAGATGGGGCTGGCTGGGGGTGGGAAAGGGCGTAGTGGGCTGGTAGACGGAAGCAACAGTAAAGAGAAGAAAGTGAGTGACTTTTCTGTGGGATCTCTGGCTGCAGGTGCGTAGCTTCAGTGAATCAGCTTTGCTCATGGGGGGTTTAGGGAGTTTTCTTTGGCGGGTTGTTTGTTTTCCAAAGGAGACACGAGAGCTCAGGCTGAAGCCTGGTGAAGGCAAACCGGGTCTTAGCGGATGTAGAACACTGACTTTATTCTTCCCATGGCTGCCTGCGGTGACATGGCTGACTGTGGCCATAACTGTGACTAATGATTTGCTCTGTATTTTATACGAATCACCTGCAGTGAGGGTCCTACGCTTCACTTTAAACAATCGCAGCAAAGTTTGTTACTGCATAAACAAGGTAAAAAAAGAAAAGGACCAAATAAAGAAAAAAAAAGACAGAAGAAAAGAGCTTGTGGTAAATCGCAACGGTTTGATTTTTTTCTTGTTTTTAATGGTATGATGACAAAGCTTAGCTTGCAAAGCAAAGGCACGGCTTTCCCCTCCCCCTACTTTTCTTCACTTCTTCTGCTACTTCCATCCCTCCTCTTTTTCTCCGTCTCTTTCTGCCATGCCAGAAATCATCTGACAGGAAATGAGAGATTAAGTTTTTCTTACCTTGTTGAACAAAGAGAGCACAGAGGAGGGAAACACTCAGCAGGGATTTGGCTTTGGGGTTTTTCTAAGATAGCCCTTTATCCTTTCTCTCTATCTCTCCTTCTCTCTTTGTAACATACCACTCACTCCACAGGACAACAGGAGAGCAGAGCAGCAGGGGATTACTTTCAGAACCATGCACATGCTTCTTAACCCCTGTCCTTCCATGATTCTCTGCTCCAAACCTTTTGCTTCATCCTCTGCTTTAGTGCAGTCTCCTGGCTGACTGATTGCCACGGCTTGCAGGGTGCCACACCCTTGACAATTTCAACTTTAGTCTGGCATTACCTAATGTCTGGTTTCCCCTGGATACCAAATGGCTTAAGACATGACGGCCTCCATCCACAGGGATTTTGTAGGAGGTGGAAAGTAGGACAAACAACTTTGCTTCGGTTGCCTTTATCGGAATCTGCACTCTTGTAGTAAGATGTTTGCTCACATTCAGCTCTCTATCACTCCAAGGCCACTTGGCTGCAGTGGCAGACAAACAACAGACTTCAGATGTAGGAGAGGTCCTATATTTGATTATCTAATGCTATCTTAATGGATTGCTGACCCCCATTTCCTGCAGGATGGCAACCAGCAAGGCTACTTGCAATTTAATTTGGCTTGAACAGCATGCACCATTCCTCATCAGTGCCAGCCCTTATGCACATGTGCAGCAAATTCCAGTTATATACATCAAAAGAACTTGCAAGGAAATCTTGCTATTCAAAATTTGATTATTAAGCAAAGATTTCTGGCTGCTTTGCAAGATAAATCAATTTATATTGAGGAAAGCAATAAAATCGGGTACAAACTTGTGTCAACAATCGAAATTCTCATCAGACAGTTCACTTTAGCAGCCATAATGTTGAACATCAAAGATTCCTTATGAAAGGCAACATGTCTAAAATATGACCAAATACCAAACCCACCTCCCAAACAATGTTAGCATCTACAAATCAATACAAAAGGTTGCATTTTAAAAAGGATTCAAGAAGGCTTTATTGTCATTGTCATCACGTGGTACATGAGGTGGAACGAAATTTAGATCGCATGGTCCCAGTTACCACCAAAAACTTACTGTATAATAGATTTTGGAAATACAAATATCACAAATCCTGATAAGCTGGTCTTAACTATCAAACTCTAAATGTGGGCCAGTGTCCCTACTAAATGTGGGTTATAACAAAGCCAAGTAGCTGGTCTTTTATGAGGCTGCATTAAGCAGAGGATTTGTAGAAAGAGGCCCTCTAAACTCAATGCCCTGTGACTGCAGATCAAGTCTGAGCGTGCTTGGTGCCACTCAACCCTCACTGTAGAATCAGAGAAGAGAGGAAGTGCTGAGCAAGGCTTTTCCTGCGAGGGACTGTAAAAAAGGCTCCAGAAAACAAAAAGAGGGAAAAAGAGAAAAACCAAGGAAGGCTTATCTGCTAATTAGTCAGAAAGACTGAAATACGCTGAGAAGGAATGACAGGCAAGGAGTCTTGTCTCACATTATTATAGGGGATATAACATGCTCAGGTACAACCAACCACATACCAGACTGACTGGGCTCTACCTGACATGAACTGCTGCAATTTGAACTTTCGAACTTTAGAAAGGTGGTTGATGCTGGAAGAATCCACTAATGGTAGTGCATAGTAAGTGTTGAAAATAATCCGCATTGTTGGAAAGGTGCCTTCTGAAATGGATAAACTTGTGGAAAGGCACAAAATATACAAAAATATTGTATAGGCTTTAACTATTCTTTAAATAGTTACCATTTAAAGCATTACTAATAGGGCTGTCGCTCCAAACTGTACACACAAGCAGGAAAGGTTATTGTTACCCACAGGCAACTTTAAAGGATTTAAAAGACTTGGATTTGTCCAAAACTGATTGGTCTGTACATGTGACAACAATCTCAAAAGCTTTACAGTAATGCCTGTATGGCGGTTTGACAAGAAAGAAGACTCTTCTGCAAAGTGCCAAACTGACTCTTGTTTGTGCTACTGATGGCCTGTGGTAAAAGGTTTTATGGTCAGATGAGACCAGGTTTAAACTTGACTGAAATCCAAGTACTGAAATTTAAGTATTTAAGTATGATTTTAGTATTAAATCATTTAATATTTTTGTTATTGTTACTTGTTGCCAGGTAAACTGTGTAAATGAAAAACCTTGAAAAATACATTTGAATGGGTTTTGTTTTCAAGCTTTAAGAAATTTGCATGATGACTTGCTATAGGCACTGGATCTCAACTTTGTACTAAATACAACAAATATAAAGTTAGGTGGGTATTAACTGTTTTTTGTCTGAACATACACAACACTAAATTCTTGTAAACAGTGGTGCTATTCACGGTGAGCTGAAGCAAAGTTAAAGTAGAACATATTGGCAGATACTTGACACATGTTAAGACACTTGAAAATGGCCAAAAACAGTGACATTATTTATTTATGCCGAAATGAGACACCTTGCTAAATCTCTTGTTAATACTTACACTTCCATGAAACATAATCGGACTTTCAAAATTAGGTTGCACTTTTTTCCTGTTTTTAGTAACAATGTTGGGATGGAAATGGGATGTTTATGCATAACACTATCCAAGACAAAATATTAAACAAATTCCAATGAATATTGTTATTTATTATTAACCCATATTACTAGTCATATTAATTAAGCTTATGCTTATTGTACTTTTCATAGTATGCAGTGCTGATTAATTGTAAAAATTCTGCATTTAGTAATGTTATATTTGTCATATTTCAATTTTAGCATTAAGCATTTAGTTGATCGCTTGACAAGTACAAATTTTGATCATAGCTGGAAATGCTTCATGCTATGTTGGCACTTCCGACTGGGCACTATTCGACAATACAGTGACAGCATGACGCACATTTGGCCTGGGGACAAAGTCTTCCTGAATAATGTTGCCATATTTTGGCATGTTTTGGGCTGAAATAATGTGTCTATATGACTTGAATACTCCTATCTCAAACAGAGTACTCTGCACTTAACAGTACTGAAACCATTATGACGCCAGTGCCCAAGCACACTATACATTTTCTATATTTAGTATGGTAACATGATATGAGATTCAGCTGGAGATGTTGATAAGATAAGCTACTGGTTTATATGCCTTAAGAAGTATGAATCATGCTTTTTAAATTGGTAATTCCCTAAAATTTTGGACAATACTCAACCCACTTTGATTTCATATGCCCAGTAGTGTGCAAACGTCTTCAGACCACCCACAATTCGATTTGTTGTTTTAGCAAAGATGTAATGACCATATATATATAACACTGTCAATGACTGTCAATCACTGTCAATGTCGACTCAAACTCAAACTTTTCTCACTCCATAATACATAAGCTTTGTGAGATTTAGCATATCTTAGCCTTTTCACCTTGTTTTCTATCCGAAAAGTTTTTCTTGGCTGCTGCCCTTCCAAAAAGAGCATTCCTGATAAGGCTTCTTTAGACTGTAAAAGGGTCAATTTCACTTCAATGAAACTATCCTGCTCCTACTACTGCTCCTGCTCAAGGGTACAGGAAGGTCACATTAAATACGTGCCACTGTGGCCTAGACAAAGCTGATTTTTCAGTTTCTTAAAACTTCTTACAAATTTCCTGAATCCTAATAAATAGACTGTAATAAAGACAATTATTTATGGCCATTATGTCATTGCTAAAACTTTTGCACAGTACTGTATATACTATTAAACAGGTTTGGCTTAAAAGGATTGCACAGATTTAGATAAGATTTGGCTACAGCTTCCTTGCCACAAATATGAGTGACTGCATAGTTATGCTGAGGTCACATCCATGGAGAGTTTCGTTTTATATTTCAGCTATATCTGACACATTACCACCTCCTCAAATGGCAAGACTGCAATTCGGATGGATGCGTGAACACAGCCTTCCTGCTATAATTGTAAATGAAATGAAAATTAAATATTGATGTGCATGTATTTGTACTACAGGAGGACTAAAAATCCATTTTAAATTGACAAAAACAGAAAGAGAGTTGAAAAGGGCATGGGAAATGTTGCACCACTACAAGCACAGGTTGCGATGTAAGAAAAGTAATCAAGAAACACAGAAGAGACTTGATGGAGAAGTGGGTTGAAAATAAAGGAAACGTTTACCTTTGCCAAGAAATCCCCAAAGCCTCCTCTGAGCCATAAGACCTGCTGTTTTGATTCACGGGCCAGTCACAAATCCTCAGCTGTCAATCAAACACCTCTCAGTCAGACAATGGGGCCAGCACAACGGTACTAACACACACATTTAGCATGCAACAAGGCCAGGAGCAGTGTGCTAATATCACACTGGGCTTCTTACATAAATTACTCAGTCGTGTCTTATTACATTATCAATGTTCAATAAAAATGTTAGAGTCAGTTCCTGAATCACAGGTTAGCTGTAATAATGAAAATAATCTTCATTTTCTTAAACGGGGTCCTGGAAAAACATGCCTGAACAATGTAAATGTACAAACAGCAAACGTTATATGTAGCATGCAACATTAATGGTGTAACCATTAACTTTCCTGGAAGCAAAAGCAAAGGTTAGTTTACAAAACTAAGGGCCGGATTACATGGATATAATTCATGGGTGCCAAAATGCTTCTGTGTAGGTACAGGGACATGCATTCCATCTGGTGCATGCACTTTGTCATGTAAGCTGCAGTTAGACATGTTCAAGCAGATGGGTTGATTGAAGTATGGTCATGCTATGTGATGTCTTGTGTCAAAACCTTATTTCTATTATACTTCATGCTGACCTGCACAAGTAAGTGTCTACTGGCTCCGAAAATGTGGAATGTGAATGGAGAAAATAGAATCTTGATGAAATGTACTGTCACTCATACATACATGCATTAACACTGTAGGGATGGGACGTGACAAGCTAAAAATTCCTATGTAATCTGAAAAGCACAATATTCCAGCAGGTGCACAAAGAGTACAATAAATAAATGCTACAAAGGCAGAACCCAATATATCAAACCCAAACCCTTCCACCTTACATTTAAGACGTTTAGCATATGCCCTTATGCAGAATGAATTACAACATCTTACAATCTAAGCACCTAGGTGTTAAACAAATTGCAGAAGGACCTATCAGTGGTAGCTAGGTGAGATTTAAAAGTACCTTGTGGCCCACAGCCTAGCAGCTTAGCCACTAAGCCACCACAGTCCCAGACATCCATTTTGCTAATGCACAGTCAACATATTGCGCTCCTTTCTGACAACCTGTACTATTGTCAGTTAACAAACTTATTACAAGCTTTAATCAGGTCACTTAATGTTCTGTGGCATTTAGTCAACAGTGTTAGCCAATTCTGGAAAAGCACCAGTACCTTTCTCAACTTAAAGCTATTTCCAGTGTACTACATTCAGGAAGCTGGATAATTGATTTTCTATATGTACTTTTAATATGCTCTAGTGCTGACACAGAGGGGTTCTGGCTATAAAATATTTCCTAGAGTTGAAGTCAACGTCAATTAGCAGATTGGGGGCAGGCATTAATCCTGAAAGGGAAGTTATAGGAATCTCACTGTTACTCAGAAGCCAAGTTAAGATATGTGCCAGTAGAAATAAGTAGAGTATATGGGTCAATGACAAATACGACATTTTAAATTAATGTTTAAAAATCATGTAAAATGGACATGACATTTACTTAAAAATATGCATGGATGTATTGAAGTTTAATTATAGTTTGTAATCGGTATACCTATACAGAATTTGACCATTCAGAAAACGCCAGCAACTGCTTATTGCTAATGCATACTAAGCTTAATAGTTTAATCCTACTAAAAACTTTATTAAGCGTATAGCATTGTTCAAATGTCTTAGGCACACATAAGAAATACCTTTTAAATAAAACAGAAGTTACTAAATGTCTACTAAAGAGAAGTTAATAAAAATAAATAAATCAAAACACATGAGAGGACTGTGCATTTAAAACTGCATCCATTATCATAGCTGAAGTTTAAAAGGAAATAAGCTGGTCCAAGCAACTCTAAGGAAACTGCCAGGAAATAGTAATCTGAGTTATCTATTGTTTTTATCTCAAACATGTTATATTTTTTAGGCATGAGAGAGCATCAACAGCTACACTCCCAACAAAAACGGGGTTATATCACCAAACAATTCAGAGTAACCAACTAACGTAATGCTTGTCTTTGCAACGTCGAAGGAGGTCAATGTACCAAGAGTAAACCCATGTGAACACAGGGAGGACATGCAAACTCTACACAAAGAGTCTGAGGTAAGAATCAAACCAGGGATCTTGGCTGTGTGGAGATAGAGCTATTCGAGCTATGTGCCACTCCAAGGTTAGGTAACATGGTGAACATATAATACGTCACATCATTGACCCATATATTGACACTAGTGGAAACCCACTGTGTATAATATAAGAAAAAAAGTGGTGAGACGTCAGATTGGTTCAGATTGACTAAATATGTAACCAAATATTTTTGTTAAAAGTAAGCAGAAATGTGAAATGGCAATGGTATTCATGATGGAACATAGGAAGCATTCTCAGATCTAGAATGCCTCAGTTTCACACTGTTAATGTCCGGATATCCACCTCCATCAGTATGGCTGCCAAATTTACTTCCCGACACAAGTTTGTGTGTGCCTTTGCATGTGTGTGTGAGCTGAGGTCAGAAAACAATGGCTTTGGGCGAAGTCGAGGTCAGCTATCAGACTGTTTTAGTGGCCAGCATTCCTTCGTCCTGTTTTGGTAAACCCCCACACACTAAAAAAAAACATTCACACACAATACGTGCTGAAAAGGATCTATGAGTGTAGCAATTAGCATTGATGCATAAACTCAAGTTCAAGGACATACATCCTGGAAAAAATCTAGAAAGTTCACTTAAGGTCTGTTGTAGGACTATAATATGCCTCTTTCAAATTCTCCTCAATAAATGAACAACAAACTAAGAGCCACCAACACTAAGCACAAGCCGCTAATTGTATTTGTAGTCATGATGATCATATGGCACATCTGATCTTATTTACATAGCCAGAGCTTGTTCAAACATCATCTGATATTTCAGTGTCGTGTAAATAACAACAGCATGACCCAAACAACCAGTCATACAGTCATCAATTATGAGCCCAGAGCTAGTAAGCTTTTGGTAAATGCTTCTAGAGTTCTAGGTGCCATCTGTCCAGAACAGTGCTGGGTCACAGAGGTGCGTCTTAGCCAGCGCTAATGAACAGCTGTGTGTGCGGTCTGCATAAGCATGCTAACACTGGATAAAGCCAAATAAGATTTTGATTTGCAATAAGCCCCAGAAGTAAGCCCACCATTTTCTCCTGGGACTGGAATGGGAGATAGAGCCAAAGCAAAGGAGAAGGCTTTGGGGAAAAGAGCTAATGAAATCTTCTCTTTTTTGGTGTTTTGATAAACACTTTACACAGGGGCCTCAGTCTAGAGCAGGTGTTTGTATGTGTGTGCTTCTGCTTGCATGCGTGAATTCACCTGTTATTTTCCCCCAAGTGTATACGGGTGAAAAGCACGTTCCAAATGGGCTTGCTTAAACAACAATGCCATTGTAACACTCAAGACACTGTGACCATCTGCCTGGCTGTCTGTCAATGTTTTCCCTCAGCCTGTTTGTCTGGGCACATACTGTTAATTGTCCATGCAAACTTTGAAGCAGTTCTGAACTTGCATTATGTATCGACACATAAGAATATATCTGTTACTGGACAACGGTCAAGTTTTAGGTCAAGAAATTAGAATGTCATCAGTTGACATGGAAACAATTTACAAGCAATCGTCATGGCTCCCCTCAACAGATGCATTATTTAAGAAGATTGGGCTTATCAGATTGAACTCTCCATTAGTCTTAATGGCTGCAATTCCAAATCTTACTTGTAAGACATTTACTCCTAACCAGGAAAACTTGCTCTTACACTCTCTGACTCAACACTTTACTGTTGTTCAGGTAATAATTCAGTGACTATGGCTACAGATTTAGGTTATTCTACTCACCTCTGGTTTACGTACTTCCTACAACCTTCTTAAGGGCTTGTACCCAACACAGAACCCCAAATCTAAAACTACAGATCGCCACTGATGGCTGGGAGTCATAATAAGATACTTGAATATGAATGAATGATGACTGAATGTATACATATGTGGTAACTGTACATGGGTGTGCACACGTAGAGGCTTTCATTCTGTAAAATGTACATGTCCACATATGTAGAGGGTTTTATTATCTTACGAAACTTAACACTAAGAATCCCTACATATGCATTTCGTTTCACGGCTAATTGGGGGTTAACAGGACGAGAGATAGAAGAAGAAGATAATGAACGAGTGAGAAAATTGAGACGTGAAAAAGTAAAAGAAAGTGATATTAGACATGGAAGCATGACAAAGAAACAAGAAAGAGGCTGAAAGACAAAAGACAAAGTCTTTTGAGAAAAGAAAGGAAAGAAAATAAAAAGGAACACCGGGGTGAGAAAACAACGAGGAACAAACATCGGCACAGCGAGTGGGTTCTGTTGAGCGTCTGGAGTCTAGACACTGGCTCTCAGGTTGCAGAAAAGGCTGTAGGGAGTGCCAAGCCCCACAGCATGCTGGGAAGGGCCGGCTGTATGGCTGTAAGGTGACTCCCTGGTGACGGCTGTAACGCATACGGCCCCCATGTTATACTATACACTTACAAAGACCCGGCAGGGGAATGCAGGTGTCAATACAACTCATTATGACCAATGATAAATCACCCTGCATAAAAGCCAGTGTATAGAGGAGAGGTTATTTAACCTGCTAGGTGGCTCTAAAGCCACAAGTCCAACATGGGTCAGGCCTGCACTATACAAATCACCTTGCACTAGCATATAAAAGCCCTGACTTACATAAACATGATGAACTGCTGATATATATCCCCCTGTCTATTTGTGACATTTCATTTTATTTAGTGCATTTTAGACAAAAAGGGTTTAAAGTGCTTGTCTGAAAAAACCCCAACAAAGTGTCAAAGCAACATATGTGCACTCATTGCTTATGTAAATAAACACACACACACACACACACACACACACACACACACACACACACACACACACACACACACACACACACAC
>JAUZST010000154.1:16602-29613 GCA_034779995.1 Parotocinclus haroldoi | reverse complement strand
ACACACACACACACACACACACACACACACACACACACACACACACACACACACACACACACACACATACACACATATACGTACACATACACATACACATAGAGACAGAGCGAGAGCCTAACACCTCTACTGTTTCTTGATTACACACCCCATAAATACAAATAAAACAGCCTTACTGATCCAGGCTTAATGTAAAGGGTTTTAACACCTCAGCACATGGTGGGAAACGCGATTTAAACAATTCCTGCAACATTTACTGCAGCCCTGACCATATAAAAAATAATATTTGGCACATGGTAATAAGAATCTTATTTGTATATACGGTTTTACTCCACATGTTTGGGTAAAATTTCAGTGTCTAGTATAGAATCCCTTAATAATTATTAAAATTATTAAATATCACTTTTTAATGAATATCTGCATGCATATATTGTGGTTAATCTACAATATATATAAGTGGTTAATCTAAACGTAACAACCAGCTCAATAAGGAACACATTAACCAAAGCTTGCAAATTGATATTCTTTTATTTGACATGCCTGTGGCTTATTTTATGTCACAATGTGTATTCGTGGCTTTGGCAGTGTGCCTTGTTTACCTTACAGTGTTCTTACTGAGCTACAGCTACAGCTTGCTAGTCTATTGAAACTACACTTTCTGATCTCCGGCAGAATTATCCTTATTTCGCTTAATATAGCAAAATATGTCTGAAAACATTTGACCAAAAGTTTGTGTTTGGCTAAATCCCAAATAATATGCTTTTAAGCATATTGTGCATTAAATCAGGAGAACAACATCATCATATTATACTAGTATACTATATATTTCTACTTCTATATTTATACCATTATACTATATAGTCAAAGGTTTCTGGACATCCAAAAAGTAACAAAAACATGTGTGGAGTATGGAGTTTGCCCCACATTGCTGCTGTAAAATCTTTCACACTATGGAAAAGGCTTTCCTCTAAATTGTGGAACATGACTGTGAGGTTATTCACTGTCGTTGGACAAAAAGTCCTGACATTCCAATGTGAACGACTTTGAATGGGTCAAGGTCAAGTCTATGTGTAGGCAAGTGTTGGGGGAAGTGTTCTATTGAGAGCGCTCACTGAGGTGCTCGGTGAACTCCTTCAAAGATTCCAAGCTGATACAGCAGTGCTTGAAAACGTATTAACTCTTTAAAACGTTCAATATTTATGCATGACCCAAGATATCAGATTTTCACGCAAGTTATAAACGAATATGGAAAAAAATGGAATCTCAACGATTTTTAACATATCACGATTGCTGGTGCTAGGCAAACCAGTTTGAGTAATCTTATTATTGCTGATCTTCTGAAACTTTCACGCACAACAATGTCTTAAGAGTTCTTCAGAATGGTACAGTAAATACAATCATCTAAAAAACAACGGAAGTGTTATTTCAAATAACCTGTACAACTTGCGCTGAACAGAGAAGCATGCTGAAACTTGAAGCAGATGGACTACAGTGGTTGAAGACTACATTGGGTTCCCCTTCTGTCAGCTAAGCTGCAGTGTGCAAACTGGAAAAAGTTTTTCGTTTGATCTGAATAACAGAAAACTCATGCTAAATCCTATCTATAATGCAGGGTCTGAATTTGTATCAACAGAATGAATCCATGAATCCAACCTGCCCTATGTCAACAGTCTAGGCTAGTAGATGAGGTGTAAAGGTCTGAACCCATTAATACCAATCAATCATTGCTTGAATGCCACAGCCTATATGAGTATTGCTGTGCATCCCATTATCTGAAACCGGTTTAATAAAAATAACAGTGAGTTCAGTGATCTACAATGCCCTATCCAGTCACCAGATCTTAATCCAGTAAAGCATCTTTGAGACATTGTAAAAACAGTAGATTTGCAGAACGTTAGTGCACCTAAAAACGCATCACGCTGCAGGAAATGCGTGACGTGACCAAGTCAACACAGAGCAAAAAAACCATGCCAAGATGATCTACGGACATTGTGAGAGCCAAGTGAGGCTCTACTCAGTAGTAGTACATAACTGATCCTAATAAAGTGCAGTTTCAGTTATATAGTGAATTTAAAGTATATGAATACATTTAGGCATCAAACTAATATAATGATACTGGACACATGAAACTGCTTTTTCTATATAAATTAATCTAATGCTTATAGTGTGCTTGTGTAGTGATTTAATGTATTTAATCAGCCTAATGTAGCCTAATAAGGAAATAGCTCCATTACTATTATTAGGTCAGTGTTGTAGAACCAATAATTCCATGAACATTGTACTGTTTACTTTACATATCGACTAATCTATTACTCGTTCTTATATGAGCTGATTTTGCTTTAGCTCTGGCGGTCACATTTTGTCTCTGGATTTCTGCGTTTCACTCATCCCCTTCACTATCATCTTTCTGTCTTTGCACGGGCACCAATAACAACTTCAAAATGCCCACCTTCAGCTTTCTCTCACAGAAACACACACATACACACACAGCCATGCACTATAAACACTCTTTATGAAGATGTGAGGCCCTGTGCAAACACAGTGAGGTTCTATTGAGGTCTTTCTCAGCCAGGCATCCAACAATAAGTGTCTAAGTGTCGATCTGTAGACGTATGTGTATGTATGTGTTCCTCACAGACTGTGTGTGTAAAATCCAATTATCAAGGCCATGGCATTAACATTCCTGCAGTCTGGCAGATGACGGCGGAGTCCTTTCAGTGCATAGGAGCGCTGCAGCCCAACCGAGCGCAGCAATGAAGACACAGACACTGGGGGCGGGGTCCAGCAGGGGAACATTCACAAACACTGGGCCATTCTTGAAGGATTTAAAGCCTTTTCTATGGTGGTACAACACACTGTCTGCGGCACCGTGCTGCACAGCGGGTAAGGGTGAGAACATGTTCCTTACTCCCTGAGGATAGAGGGAGGAGGAGGGTCTGATTTACTCTGGGAACTCCCTGACCGATATGTGCCATACTGAGGGATAAATTTAAATCTAGCTGAGGGATTCCCTAACAAAAAAAATAGCAATTACTGTTGGTTCTATTTGATAAGGCAGCCAGTAAACAAAATATGTTTTTCTGTGGTTTCATGATTCACTAGAGTCATATAATTAATAGACAGTAGGGTGTCATAGTAATACAATCACTCATACTGTATGATCTGTCTGGTCTACTATTACCAGGATTACTCCAGTAAGAATTAAGTCTTGTAATGTAATGACCTCATTATGTCCTGGAGTAATCCCTTTACTCATTACTTTCAGTTGCATTCTGTAATTAATCTGTAGCAACTAGAAAGTACAAGGATAACAGTCGATATTCCTTTCTGTGCTTTATTTAGGTAGAAAGAACATTCATGTTCAAATTAAAATTGCTGTTTATATGGAGTTTTCCGGGTTTTCCCAGGGCAAATCTGGGGAGCAGATGTAACTAAGGTATGCAGTCTCGAGCGTTAGCCAGTCTCAAAAACGATTCAGTTTTGCTGGTCGAAATGAAGCAAAACTTGAGAAAGTCTCGTTTGTCCCACCACTAGGTGGACATACAGATAGGTAGTTCTTTCGCTCAGAAATATTTGTAATTATTACTGTAATGTACAAAAATTGGAACAGGGAAAAGGTCAATCGTTTATTGTAATACCTCACTTCACCCTTACCATTGACTATTAATACTAATTAAAATGAATATCAGTCTATATTTTTAATTGCAGTGGCTCAAAAATACTGTAGCTCAGACATGGCTCAACTTTATCAGCTTTTCTTTTCTTACAAAAAAACAAGACTATGTTAAGATAACTGTAACAATAAAGTGTGCTAATGGATTTGAAATCATTAGCCAAACTTATATTTAAAAAAATCTTGCTTGAAAATGTTTTAAAAAGCAAATGAAATGCCCAACCGTTTATTTATTATGAAAATAATTGATAGCATGATACCATGTTGCTGTGATAAACATATTTTTAATCAGTTCAGAGATCAGTTTTTCCATAACTGTAAATGTAAATAAATGACTGGCTTCTCATGCTTTTTGGAAAGGTATCTGCCAAGAAAACATTTGGGGGGGGGGGGAGGAATGTGGTGGTCTAGTGATTAAGGTACTGGACTATGGACTAGAAAGTCGGTTCAAATCCCACCACTGCCACAGTTGGGCCCTCAGCAAGGCCCTTAACCCACAATTGCTTTGTATTGTAAGACTGTATTAATTGTAAGTTGCATTCATTGTGTATAATTCGGCAAAGGTTGTGTCAATGTTCTGCTTTTATTACTGAGGGTGTGAGTAAATAATATGCATTTGGTCAATTTGAGTCAATTCAAAGACTCTACTGCACTGTCTATAGCACATAAAAGTAGATTTAAAAAAATGTACCAAATAAGAGAAGACCATGACATCTATAAAACCTACTAATATACTATATTATAATATAATATATTATTTTTTATAGCCAGATGGCTTATGTTTTGTCCTAGACCCTGCTTTTGCCACACTAACTTCACTAACTGAAGCACATTCTCATATACACTCACAGTTTTCTGACCCCTTTGGGAGCAAAGACGCAGACTGCTCTTTATAGGTGGACTCGATCTGTAGGGTGTCTATTAAGCACGCAACAACTAAACCAGGACAGTCTAATTTCTTTACATTAACAGTCGACCATCCAAAGTTCATACCAGAGATCAGAAGAAACGCTGCAATACCCACCCTGTACAAAACTGAACCTTGCATGAACTAAACCTATGTGTGTAAACCAAATGATCTGCTTTTTTTCAAAATGTGACCCATGAAAGAATGAAAAGGGGGAGAAAAGAGACTAAGACAGATGCCAGAAGATTCTCATGTTACTTTAACATTCTTAAGGGCACGGCAGATCCTCTTACATGACTTCCCTTCTTCCATCCAGATAATGTTACATTATTTGATTAATCCTTATTAAAAGGGAAAAAAGTCACTATAAAACAGATCCTCTATTCTCTTCGATGTCACGTTATATCCCTGACCATATTTCCGCAGACCCAGGTGCTTCAAACAGTTTTCAGTAGGTTTTACATGTATTCATTTAACAGACACCCATAAACCTAAATATAACAGAAGAGACTAATTTAATGTGACCTATAAATAAAAATTGTTATATTGACACATTAATATTACCAAACATAAGTGTATTGCCAAATAATGCTGTCTAGTCTAAAACACACTCGTATACTGAGGTGATGAACCAGACTGTCTTTGTGTGTGACTGTGCTGTTAATGGACTTGGTTAAGCTCTGCGCTTGCCAGTGCTGATTGTGACTACCTCATGCTCTTTCCAAGTCTGCTGTCATTCCCTCTCTCCCTTTCTCATTCTGGGCAGAAACTCCAAGGCCTATCCATGAGCTCGGATTCACAGCCAGAGGGACTATGCTTAATCATTCTTGGATGCAGTGGAAACAAATCTTTTTTTTTTTTTTTCTTTTTAATTCACAACCTTCCATTCATTCTGGCTTGCTGGCACTCCCCTGCTGCCTCACGCCTGGCACACAGCAGCATTTCCTTTTACCACAGTTTTATTATATATTCATTCTCTCATTTGGAACAAAGACTGTCCAAGATATAGAGGAAATGCGTTGGGAACCTTATCCAACTGTTTCTAGTGAAATACTCCCAAAATCTACACTCACTTTTGGCAGGACTGGACCGGCACAAACTTCAGAGTTTCTGTTACACTTCATATTTCTGGTTACAAATGAAAGTCCTGTCTTCTACATTGCTAAAATCATTTAGAAGTGAGTGTAGCAAATCACATGATTATTTTCACAGTCTTGTTAGAGAAATTAGCAGCAATACAGTAATGACATATGAATCTCCTAATACGTTACAGTTAGCAAAATCAGTGAGGCAGTCTAGTTTCACAGACGTACAGATGGCAACCTGCACAGGCGACATGATAATTGACAATATTATCAGCAGCCATAATAAAGTTGAACAGTCAACAGACAGATGCTGACAGTGACCACTGTACTTCACCTTTACAAAATCAATAGGAAAGTTACCCCTGACAAGAGATTTCTCCCTGCACATATGCAAGAGTCAGACTCTGCAGCCTGTGTGTGTGTGTGTGTGTGCGCGTCTGTGTGTGTACACACGAGCATATTTATATTGTAAGGCACCGCCTCGCTCTACCTCTCTACGTTTCTCTCTCTCTTTCTGAAACTCTGGTTCACTACACCAGTGGGAGAAGGAGCAGGTTGGTTGGTTGTGGATTACAGTCCGACAGTGGCCCATTGTTAATTGGGCGCCATGTGTGAAAGAACAGCGAGATTAGTTTGTACAGCTGCTGCCATTTGTCATAACTGCCCTTAACAAGACACACATGGCGAGCCTGGTTTGAGCCTCTCGGGCCTCGGGCTCCTGCTTTCACACTGCCAGATACTTTAGCATAAGCAGATGAAGATGTTTTAATGAAAACACACTGCTTCGATTCTTCTTCCTTCCCTCATTTCCCTGAGACCTGTCCACTAATATTTTTTTTTAGATTTCATTTGCTCATTTGCTATAATACTGTAGTGGCTACGGAATGAATATGGAACAAATGATTTTCATTCATGCCATATCTAGTGTAGGTTGCATATTGTGCTGCTAGTATCACTGGCATTTGGTGCCTAACCTTATCAGATAACATGGTACTAGCCTAGTGATAGATAAATTTTTTTTAAAAAATCACACTCGTCACAATCTGATTCCAGGTACCAAAAATAACAATATATATATAGAAAATAGTCCTTGGACTAAATGAGATTTATGATCCCTCTGTTTCTTACTGCAGATTAGAACACAGAAAGAGAACATGTATTTCTTTTGAAAAAGGAGGTAAGGAGGACAGTTGAATAATTCAGAAATATACTTCATGTATACTATATGATGTGACTTAAAACAGCATAGCCAGCGATCTGTGATAAATTTAACTCCCAGTCCGAGTTAATATCAGGCTAGCCAGATTGATAATGCCACCTTGACCTCAACTTCAGCCACGATCAGCATTTTCAGGCCATATCTCCCCCAGTTACGCCTAAGTGCATTAATATGTGGCAGCACTCTAGGGTAAGCGATAACACTGAAGCTGCCTGGCTGTTTTCAGTCAAGAGTTTGATCCCAGACTGTAGTTGCAGATTCTGTGCAACTGAATGGGAAGCATACAGGACAACTCCCACTGCCTCAGCTTTTCTTACTTTCTGTCTTTGTTTTGGGAATCTCTATTTAAACCTCTTTTCTTGTCAGACTAAAAGTTCTGCGTTTAACCGGTCACTGCAACAGCATAACTCTACAGAAAAAAGGGAAACCCTCTTCATAAATTCTATTCCTCCCTGTATCAAGAGCAACAGTAGATAGAATATGTGAATAAAAGGGTATCCACGTCTCCATTTTGTAGAATAATAACGATGTAATTTCTGATGTAAGATCTCATTGTTTTGAGGGCAGCATTGACGCTACAAACCAAACCCAGCAATCCATCTAATTTATTACGGGTTCTAAATACAGAAGTAATTAAGGAAGTCCTGCACGGCACTTCCAGTTTGGAAAATACTGTAACATATGAGAATGATTGGGACTACGTGACTTAAGCTTTGGAAACAGTATAACGGGTAAAGGTGGACACCCCGAATTCAGTGCTCTTTTTCTACACAGTACATATAAGGAAAAAGACTCTTCCAGAACTAGAGGATTCCATTCATGCGACTTTATTTGCAAATGAATGACTTGCACCGCTGAGGATTCTTTCTGTCATAAAATCATGATTATGCTACCTCACCACTTGAAACTTGAATCACTTGACCAGCTGTCATGTCGTGGTAACTACACTTTCCCTAGTACTGCTACTTTAATTATTCCACATCGTTAGGTTATTATTTTGGGAAAGACGCAGAATGTAATTGTGGGTTTAGGATCTGTGCACATGTAACAGTCCTAATTACAATCTTCTGTGGATCCAGGGATCTGAATTTAAATACACACACTCAAAAATACATGCACACTGCAGACAGATGCTGTAAAGCGGCTGTGGTTAACCAAGCTGTATGCATGATTTTGTCTAAATGTAGGCTTCAGTGGCCTGGGCACAAGGCGTGTGTGTGTGTGTGTGTGTGTGTGTGCGCGTGTGTGTAGGGGTGGGTTTATGTTCTGCAAAAGAAAAAGAGGCACATGGTGGGAGAGGAAAATGGAAGTTAGATTCCTATGCCAACCAGAACTGCAGGCCAATTTGGGAAGAATTCCAGTAATCTGGAAGCAGCATGTATATCCTTTCAACATGGGTACTTATAACAAGGACATTTCACAAGAAGCATAGCAGCTATGCTACAGGGCCATGTTACCAGCGAGCTCACTTTAATCACTGTCAATCCTGTGCTCACTCTGTATTTAACACACCAACTTTTCCCGAACTGTTGGCTGCATACCATCACAGAATAAGGTGGATTACAGAAACAAACTATGAAATGCTACTTACTTTCTTTCTAAAAGGTCTTTCTTAAACGGAACGTTAGAGAAGCACGACTTTACTACAGTATATCAGTAACCTGTAGTCCTGCTGTCATGATATTTAAAGTAAATATGTAGGGCACTGCTTTGAAGCTACTGAAAATGTCACCAACCCTGATCTCATGCAAAATTCCAATTCAAACAAGCAAGGGCAATGTGGTTTGTCGAATTGTATACAAATAATTAAAAAAGGTAAACACTTACAATCCTATAACTTGAACCCCTTAACCGTATCTTGTCAACTGAAAACATGCCACCATGTCGATGCCATTAACTGAACTGACAGATGTTGACTTACATAGTATTTACAACAACTAATACTTTACTTAAGAGAGAACTCCAACAGAAACTGCTACCAACTTCTAGAAACCTGCTAGAAACTTTTAATGTACTTTTCCAATATTATATTATTCTGCTAACCCTCTGTTGATATTCACTGAATGAAATGGTGCCTCCAAAATGTTAACACCGTACTCTCAATAACTGGAAAAATCTGGTCAATACAACCACAGTCACCTATAAGACTGTGTTTCATAGCTTTGCATTACTGGTCCTCTTCAGACAGACTTTGGGCCGTCGTAGCCACGCTTGCCCCTCCCCTGTTCTTAATGTTTAGCTTTGAGCCGTCTGTCTCAACAGTGGGAGGTACTGTACCAAACCAGACAAAAGAGGAGGCGACCATCATTCTGAGTCCTGTCTGCCATGAAAAGACTTTAGCTTTGGGCAGAGAGGGGGAAAAGTCACTGTCTCCCATAGCAACCTCCCCGTCTGTCTCTGGCCCTTGCTGGCAGCCATTCATGTGCCACCCCCTCATGAAGAATGTCCATCGGCATGGAGACCTACAAGACACCAGCCATCTCACAATGGAGGAATGCAGACTCTTTCTCGGTCTCCCTGTCTGACTCTACCTGTTTTTGATACATTTTTCTTTCACTCTTTGTCAGGTCTTAGCTTTCCTAACCTCCCTTGTCTTAATGGCTTCTATGAATCTGCCTCTCTCGTATCATTTCTCCTGTCACTCCCCATGCCTTTGGTCTTTATGCCCAAGCCCAATAAGCATAAGTAATTGTAAGAGTAGTTTCTTTAAAATGATTAAAATGAAGACACCCAAGGTCACTACTGAACTTATAATGAAATAGAGAACAGTAGGTTAAAAGTAAAACAAGTTTAAAAAATATTCAGAATAAGAATACAGCAAGAGTCAACTGCTGTTTGAAAAAGGCGTGTGAAACACAGGTGACAGACAAAATAAAGGTGAGCAAAAGTAGTGTTTGAAAGTTTGGAACCTGCTACACTAAAGGCTCCATCACCCACATAGTGTAACCTATGAGAAGGCACAGAGGTGATAAAATGACAATGGAAAACCAGAGAGCACATTAAGAGAAATGTGGCTGAAGGAGCCAATGAACCAAAAAAATTGTGTGGGAGTTACATGTTCCCATGATCCGGTGCATGCAACAACCCTTGAGTTCTGCACATGCTGAAGCTTGTTAAGCCTGGAGGCAGGGATCCTGGAGAGGACAACATTTGACATCGATTCAATTCGATATGGGATCAAAAATGACACCAATATTACAAACCTGGGTAAAATCTGGAACACCTAGTGGGTACTTAGTGCATTTATCATTATTTAACCCCAAAACTCTCAGCCATCCAAGACTTTGTTTCAGCTAGACATCAAGCAGCATAGCTGTATGATATGGGTGTCTTATTGATTGAGGATAGTGTGGGAAGTCATGTTTGGGTGATGCCACTGTAGTTAAGGCAGGTGGAGACAGAACGAGAGGGACAGAACCCAGACACCCCATACAGTGAGCAACAGCAAAGGAGGATGAACCCATCCATCTTTATTTGAAGGAGGCGTGGGAGACAAGGGGGTCTGGTAACGCTCCTCTGCTCAAGCGGGCCCCTGAGAGCAGCAAAGCATTTTGGGTTCTGCCCTAATGACATAGGACTCAAACTCAAATGCTAGAAAGCCTCAAAAAAACAAGTGCAACAAGTGACTAAGGAAAATTGAGATGTTTCTTTAAGTGATCGATTAAATGCAAGTTCCATTTCAGTCATATTTTCCCATTCAAAAGAACCTTTTGATTCTGGCCCAGACCGAGGGTCAACAATGATTGATAATACATTCCAAAATAAGATTCCTGCCCCCAGCAGCACACATACTTATAAACACTTAGTAACTGCAGTGTTGTCATGGAGAGTTAAACACAATGAGTTTATGTGAGAGGGTACTGAAGGTCACAGCTATAGTTATAAACCAGCACAAATATCTGCAAAATGATACAACGCTCAAATTACACTGTAATTCTGTACAACAGCTAGGTCTATGCACAGAGTTTGGAGAGGGCTGTTGAGTGAAAGCAGAGACAAAGCACAGAAAGCCAGAACTATGTGCACCATAAGCAACAGTTATACAGCCAGGTATCATGAGAAAAAGTTGACAGACCACGGAAGAAAGGTGAGATGAGGAAAGAAATACTAAAAACAAGACACGCTTGACTAGCAAAGGAACTAAAGAAATGAACAAATTTCTCTGCAGCAGTATGTGCAGTGATAGCACACCACTGGAATGAGCTAGCAAGAGAGCAGACAGCAAAGGAGAAAGCAGTGGAATGGAGAGGGGGTGCAGATGGAGGAAGGGACAGAAATCAATAAAGAAGTCCAGAGAGCTGGATGGTGCTCTAAATGGATTAGACTAAGGGAATGTGTTCGATAGGTTATGGCTTTGCTTGAGGTTGTCACCGCAGGCCATGCAGAATACTAATCAGCTCTCCAGTCCTATTTGAGACAAGGGCTTTAGTGCCTGCTCAGCACAAACACAAATCAACATCTTCCCCAGATGACCTTCAGCTCTGCAACCAGACTCACTCGATTCTGATACAGAGCAGAAACTGGAGTGTGATCACGTCGGAAGGTTAATTTCTATGCGATTGACAGTATGTGTACTCTTCATACTGAAGTCTCAGAATTTTTTGTAATACTAGCTTTGTGGGCTGTACTTACAGATTGTAACTTCCATATTTAGCTGTTTGTAAGGAAGTAAAATAATCTCTTAGCCATCCACAGTGGTGGCCTGGAGGGGGGGCTTGTGAAGTCCCAGTGAAGGACTGGCTGGTTGGTACCTGCTGGATTCTGCTGGATCCTGTTGGATCACCATCTGGATTTAAGTTATAGCATCATATACTTTTGCCTCTCTCCAAATCACCCACTGTGTACACGCACCGCTCACTACTTTCCCTCCTTTACGGGTTAATGTGGCAGTGCACCAGCGTACTAAAACATCAAACAAAAGCTACTGCCAAATAACATTTCCATTACTGTACAAAGTACTAGTTTAAAATCCTCAACTTCACAGTGGAACAGAGAAGGAACGGAAAAATAGAGAGAAAAAGAAATGAACCTAGTTGGCATCTGCCTTGGGTATTGGACCAATTCAGTAGCTTCAGGCCTACAAACGGATCAACCACACACTCCCTCTTTTCAACTGACAGCCTTATGATCGCTGCAGCCACAACAGCTCACTGGAAACAATTAGCTAACAAACAAACGACTAAACAAAAACAAATGGCAAGGAACAGTGGCTTCCCTTCTGCTCATGTGCTCATAACAGTTTTCAAGGCAAGCTGCTGCCTGTGCTCCAAACCATTTCTGCTCTTGTGGCTCGCTGGGTGTGTGTGGCGGTCATGTTTATATATCATTATAGAGACCAAGTGTCCCCACAAAGATAGTAAAGTCTGACATCATTACAGTGTTCCTTGCTGGTGTAAACTGAGTAAACTGCTATTTTACAGAAACTTTATTTTGTAAAACCAGATGAAACAAAAGTCTGTGTGTGTGTGTGTGTGTGTGTGTGTGTGTGTGTGTGTGTGAGAGAGAGAGAGAGACAGAGAGAGAGACAGAGAGAGAGAGAGAGAGTGTGTGTGTGTGTGTGTATGTGTGTGTGTTTGTGAGAGAGACAGAGACAGAGAGACAGAGAGACAGAGACAGAGCGAGAGAGAGAGAGAGAGAGAGAGAGAGAGAGAGAGAGAGAGAGTGTGTGTGTGTGTGTGTGTATGGGCATCTTTCTTATTGGAGCAGACATTAAGTGTGGTATACAGAGGGCAGGAAGGGTCTGGAACAGCCCCAGGTAGACTACTGCTACAAGAGGCAATGACAAACAGAAACAGAGAGTAAAAGGGAGGGAAGGAGAGAGATTAAGTGAGTGAATCCACTGGATGTACTTAGTCACTGGCAGGGGTGGTGACCTCCAGGTCATTGTGGCTAGACCTGATTCTACCTCAGACTCAGCCAACTGGAAACCAGGAGCAAACAACCTCCCTGAACAGAAAGCTCACTCATTCTCTGATTCGGTGATGCAGCACCATTTCTCTATATTTACAAAGTTTTTCCATTGATTTATTGGTTTCTGGTGCTAACTCTGCATATCAGATCTAATCAGCATGCTTATAACTTAATCAGTTACAGTATTTGCAATGTACCAGATATAGCCCATTGTTTA
>JAUZST010000154.1:0-16502 GCA_034779995.1 Parotocinclus haroldoi | reverse complement strand
TGTGTGTGTGTGTGTGTGTGTGTGTGTGTGTGTGTGAGTGTGTGTGTGTGTGTGTGTGTGTGTGTGTGTGTCATAGTCATAATACTAGTAATAATATTAATACTAAGAGTCATAAATACATATATATGTTTATACACTATTTACTATTACCTTATTGCTACATGTGGATAAAAATGATTGTCTAATACAGACTACTGTTGCCTTTTATAGTCTTGTCACAGACAAAGTGACAATATGAATGGTCTGGATTTATCTCTGGATGAACCTAATAAATAGCTGCCAATTATGGATTAACCTGATCACCCACAATGCTTTAGTAAGCCCTACTGTCCAAACATCCACAAGTACTTAAGCATGTACCTAGAAAACATTCCCACACCATGAATCCACCTCTACCAACCTAAAGTGTTGAAGCGTGTCAGGAAGGGATCATTACTGCAATGTTGAATTACAATCTACAGTCATAGCACTCAAACTATCTGCTGTTAAAGTCCATCCATGCTGAGGATGACATGTTGTGCATACACCACTAATGTAGCTGACCAGCTACCAAACCAGCAACAATGAATGGGGCCCTGACATAAGCTAAACAGTCATGCTCATTACACATGGGCATGCTCATTACAAACGCTACTTATACATTACTGGCACTGAAATGTTTCATGTTAATGTGTTTCTGTATAATTGAAAATGAGGCATGCCTTATTGTCATACAGATTTGCTAGGAAATTAATTATTTGTCCAGTCTGTCCAATAGGATCTTTTACTGATCTGTGTCTTTGATAAATTGTTTTTATTTCTTCATCTGTTTATTTAGGGTCCCCCAGGACCTCCTGGACCAATTGGGCCACAAGGCTTTAAGGTACCACTGGTCTTAATGTTCAAATATATGATTCCACTACAGTCAACATTATAAATGTAATGATGTAATAAGACACACAACTACAAATGTGCATGTGTTTTTGCCTCCACTGGTCTACCGGGAGTTAAATTAGAATGGCTTCTCTCATAATAATAGTATAAAATAAAATAGTTTTTATGTCATAAACCATTATTGTTAAACCATGCAGTCATTTACCAGCCTATTTGAAGTTGTGTTTCATTAAAATAAAAATCAAATATATAAAATATAACTATAAAAATGCTATATAAAAATGAAAACATATCTATACCATATCTCATTTTAAAGGGTGATCAAGGTCCTCCTGGTCTTCCAGGCCTTGATGGAGAAAGGGTAAGGATGCAAATATTTGTTCAGCTTCATTAAAATACTTGGCACAAGTAAGTTAGAGCTTTTAATGACAGTGTCTGCATGCTGCCCCATATAATGCTTCGCCATACATGGACACTATTTCAGGGTCACAAGGGTACAAAAGGGGACATGGGAATGCCTGGAATGTCTGGAGAAAAAGGAGCAGTAGGGTTGCCTGGGTTACCAGTAAGAAATATTTATACAAATCCACAACCATATGTATAATTGAAAGATGAATAGTACCTGGTCCTAATACATTAAGGTTGTTTTGTGATGGTGTGTTTGTAGGGTTTAAATGGTCAGAAAGGAGATAAGGGTGATACTGGCCTGTCTGGACCTCAAGGACCATCTGTAAGTACAGACAGCACCAAGAGTAACAAAAATAAATAAATGGAATTTATACACCCGTACACCCCTCACATTTTTGTGAGTATTTTATTATATATTTTCATTGGACAAAGATATGACATTGATATTATATAGCAATGTTGTAAAGCTGCTTTAAAACAATACTCCACTATAAACAGCGATATATAAATAAATATGACTTGACATGACACTTCTGATGCAATGTACAGTAGTCTGTCTACACCCTCAAAATAACTCACCACAGCCATTAAAGTCTCCCTGGTATCATGTGACTAATTAGTGCTACAACATCTCAGGTGTGAATGAGGAGCAGTTGTGTTAAATTTGGTGTTATCACTTTTAGACAGTCATGTTGGACACTTGAAGTTCAACATGGCACCTTATGGCAAATAACTCTTTGAGGATCTGAAAAAAAGAATTCTTACTCTTCATAAAGATGGCCTAAGCTATAAGAAGATACCAACACCCTGAAAGTGAGATGCAGCATGGTGGCCAATACCATACAACAGTTTAACAGGACTGGTTCTATTTAGAACTGGTTTTTCCGTGGTCAACCAAAGAATTTACGTAAAGAAACCATACGCCGAACACTGTATCAAACTGGCCTTAAAGGCTGTCGTCCCAAAACCCTCTTCTACAGATGATGTACAAGAAGCCGGCAAACAGTTTGCTAAGGACAAGCTCACTTAGGACATGGATCACTGGAACAATGTCCTGTGGTCTGATGAGACCAAGATAAACTTATTTGGTCCATATGATCTCAACAACAAAGACAAATGCAATGGTGTTGGGAATGTTATGGTATGGAGCATGCATGAGTGCTACCAGCTGTGGGGAGCTACATTTGAGGAATAAAAACATGTACTGTGACTTCAGGAAGCAGAGCATTATCCCCTACTTTTGGAAACTGGACTGCAGGGCAATATTCCAACATGAGACAAGCATGTCTCCAAACGTAAACCCTATTGAGCTTCTTTGGGGAATTCTTAAACAGAAGGTAAAGGAGCTCATGGTGTGTAACATCCACCAGCTCCTTGACACTTTTGTTGCCACCAATTTAGATATTAATGGCTGTGTATTGAGTTATTTTAAGAACACAGCAAATTTACACTGTTACACAAGCTGTAGATGGACTTCTTTACATTGTATCAAAGTCCCATATCTTCAGTGTTAGCCAATGAAAAGATAAAACAAAATGGTTACAAAAATGTAAGGGATGGACACACATTTGTGAGATACTGTAACTGTGCAATGTATTCCTTCATTGAATATTGCCTTTAACTGTGTATCTCATATTAACAGATTATAGGCCCTCCTGGGGCACCTGGGCCACATGGACCACCTGGTCCAATGGTAAGTCTAGATGGCCATCTATACTCAATACTCATTTGTATTCAGTTTGACTGAACTGTATAGTCAACACAGACAACATAGTCATTTATTATTGTGTTTTTGAGAGGTTCTATAATGAAGGTCAAATAAATAGGCCTTATTGTAACATTTATAGAGTTATAATCCTGTGTGGAAACATTTATTAGACTGTTCTAAATCAATAACTTTACTTATCAGCGCAACTATATCAAGAGATACTATAAAATATATGTACTGAGTGTGCAGATTAGATAAACCTGTATGTTTCTCATGCGGGCTTGCTACACTTTTGAAGTTGTTTGCCATTTGGAACACCTGCAAAATTGATAGTAAGAGCACCAATAACTAATCATTTACTGTCGGTTTGTTTTTGCAGGGTCCTCATGGTTTTCCTGGACCAAAGGTAAATCCTTAAATAGTGCAGTGTTGTATTAAATGGCCCGTGAATGCCACATACTATAACTTCACTTATAATGTGTTAAAGTTATTGCAGTAACTACCTTTAACACTAGATGAGCTGTGCCTGTTTGTCCTATACACCTAGAAGAGAAGAATATGAATGGAAAACAAACCATTAACAACACTAAGTGCACTTTAAAATGTCATGAATAGCCTTTTTTAATTAGAAACACATTACAAAACATAACTAAATCTTTTTTGTTATTCATATGTTTATATGATGATGAATGTTTACAAAAAGTACTGTATAAGCAGTTGAATGTTGTGTAATATCTGTAAATTAACCTTTTTGATCCATCTATAGCTGGGGTGTCAGTCATATTGAAGATGAGTTACGGTTAGGGTCTTTGATGGGCTCAACATGGACTGTATAGGATTTTCCAAACCTTAACAACTAAGCCAGTTTTACTACCATTCAACTTTCATCCTATTCACAAGGTTTACATTAACATTTTACATTGAGCTGGGTGATATGAAAAATATTGAGACAATAAGCAATAAACCTAAGTGTCCCACTTTAATAAGTTTCACTCACCAGTCAATGTACATAAGAGGCTGTTTTCCGATTCATATGTATCCCAGATTTTATCCACATTACATAGATTCAGCATTTACCCTGTAAGTGGTGATATAAATATGATGAAGCACAATCTCACACTTCAATACGTTCACATTCATATTTAAATTCTGTGCAGTCTTTAGTGAATACAGAGATGAAAGGAATTGCTATTCCCATGCCACTTATGTAGCTTACATTACCATTATTTTACCACTTCTATGTCCATATGGCAGATGTACATGGCCACTATATGTAAAAGTAGTGTGCATCAATTGTACACTAGAATTACAGTGCAAGTTAAATAATGTATGAAGGTATATGAGTTTCCATTGAGAATTTGTACAGCACAGCAAAATGGCGATCATCCAAAATGGCGTACTGTTCAGGGAATATGGTATTAATACAGACATGAAGTATGTTATTTTAACCACACTCACTGCTAACAGGAAGTCTAGACAGTGAGACAATGACTGAGTATTAACCTTTATACAGTACAGTCAATCTGTCAGTAATGTATCGTATTAAACAGAAAGTTAATCCATCCTTCCATCCATCCATTATCCTACGCTTAATCCACATGGGTTGCGGGCCAGCAGGTGCCCTCCCAGAAACTGGGCAAAAGGGCAGGAACAACTCTAGATGGGGCACAAATCCTAGGCGGGGCACTAATAAGTTAATATAGTCAGTGAATATTAGTTATTTGCCCAGCTTTACTTGAAAATAATCTAGACTAAACAAGCTACTCCTCTGCATTTAGGGGGAAGCAGGTTTGCCTGGTTTGAAGGGAGCACGAGGGGAGCCTGGGCATAAGGGTGACCGAGGACCCTTAGGTCTCCCTGTAAGTAGCCTACTAAAGAACTGTGCATGCTAACTTATCGAAGCTCAAGTCTAAACCCTGCACCCTTTAATCAACACCCCCATGCTTTTTCCCACATTTTCTATTTTTCTGTTTCTGTTTCGTTGCTCACACACCTCCTTTTGTTTTCTGTCTTGCCATCAGTCTCTCATGTTCTGTCCACCTTATATGCTGGTGTAATGTCCATATAGTTTTACTGACTATGTGTTTAACAAATTAATTGATGTTTTTCTGTGTTCATCATGTACTAATCCTCGTGTTCATGTCACTCATACTTCCATAAACGCACAGGGAGCATCTGGCTTGGACGGCAAGCCTGGATTAATGGTGAGTCTAATATGACCAAAATGCATCCCCTCATAAGAAATGCAAAATGTGCAGTACTTTGGAGGGTGACAACAGCGTTTCAATTTAATGCTATTAAAGTGGTTTCAAAGTAAAAGTTGAAAAAGAAGCAGGCCACTTGAAATCCCTGTTTGTCTGCTAATGAGTGTGAAATTAACACAGAATTAACATCCACTCATTAACATATTGCCATTCATCTTTATTACTATATTCCCGTTGTTATGGGCATTTGCATGAAAAATGCCATGTCAAACAATTTTGGCTTTTGAGTTTAGAAAAATGGTACAGTTTGTTTATGACTGCTTCGCCAAATAAATATGTATTATATATTTATAATATAATTTTTGTACTTTTGTTTGAAGGGCATGGATGGTCCAGTTGGCGCTGCTGGACCTGCTGGCCCTAAAGGAGACAGAGTAAGTTTGATATAGTGGGGGCTTGGGTTTATGTTAATGCTCTGTTTAAGAAGGGTAAAAGAATTTCACCTTTTGGTGACTTGGCTTATCGACATACTCATTAAATGACAAAAATAGAACATTCAATTGAAGTAACTTTATTCCTGATCAAGAAAATCTTTCAAAAATCCCTTATCAAGGGCAGTGACTGGGTGAGTGTGAGTTTACTCCAGGTACTGCGGTTTCCTCCCATAGTCTCAAGACGTGTGTTAGGATAACTGGACTTTAGTGTATGAGCCATATGATTGGCGCTATGTGTTTTTTTCCTACGACATTAAGAACACATATATCTTAGCCCTGTGCAAATGCGGTATCTGTGGGCCCCATTGAATCTCTTGAAAATGCAAACTTTTCACATACACAAGGAGCCATGAATTGTCAGTTGCAACAATTCCGCAGCTGTGACTCAAATTATAATGTCATTGACTACACCTGATTTGAATTAATAAAAAATAATGGCAAACCAGTAAAACTGCCCAGTAATACCTTCTTATGTATTTATAGTACACTAAAGGTACTTTAATATCAAATTATGTCATATTAGACTATTTTGTTTCACATTCACATCATATTATATAATTTCTCTGTTCTACTGTATAACAGTACTAGACCATATAACAATGTTGAAACTACAGTAGATATTGTTACATATTGTTGGATCACTTGTTTAAGTTATCTTAATATATTTTAAATGTTCTTGTGACAGGGTGAAAAAGGTTTTGCAGGTGAGCCTGGACCAAGAGGACCATATGGATTACCTGTAAGTCCATCTGTGTATTTTGACTACATTATAATCAGTGAAGAATCCTTAAATCCTTAAAGTGTAATCGTTAAATGACATGTTTTTTTTTCCATCCAGGGTGCTGCTGGAACACCTGGCTTGGATGTAAGTTGATTCAAATAGAAAGTACACAGTTGTTGCTGTTTGTTTTGGTTTTGTGCTGTAATACCACAGCATTTGTCACCCACGTTATGCAGCCCTCAGAAATTAGGCCTTTGGGCATGAATAATTATGTGAAGTTGTATTTTGCAGGGGTTACCAGGCTTAAGGGGAGAGAAGGGCGACATGGGGGAAAGAGGAGAAAAGGTGACCATGTTATAGATGTGTGCTCAGGGAACCTTTCAGCAAATCTCTTAATTGGAAGATCTGGTGTCAATGGACCCTAAAATATTGTTAAAACATGTATTCCTTAGAAAGAATGCATGACTTATTATTAGTTCAGGATGGGCTGCAACCTATTTAAACCCGGACAATTTCATTTGAGGTACAATATTTTATATATTTTCTGGATTATTAATTGGCAACACAACCATTTAGGAGTTTAGCTCAGTCTATAAAAATCGATGTAATCATTCAACATTTCATTTTTCACATCATTTTATCACCTCATACCCATTTGATCCAACTTAAAATACTGAAAACACATTCAGTTTTTGTCCTAAACTGTCAACAAAAATTTGAATTATAGTCCATTGACAGCAGGAGTTTCTGCTCAACAGAAATCTGCATTTCCTGTAGTTTCTGCTCTTATGCATGCTGGTCACTCATTTCATTGCTCTACTACATGTATCTTTGTTTCTTAGTTTCTAATCCCATTTTTGGCCCTGGCAGTTTTACGCCTTATTTAATTTCATGGAGTATGCTAGATAATTTATTCAGAGAATATAGTATTATAGTTTAAAGCTTTTTAATTATTTCAATTCAATTTTCTTTGAATAAATGTAGATAAAAAGGGTTTTGCAATGATAAGAAATAAACTGTTAGTGGGTAAGGAGGACTCTGACTGCACAAGTCAGTATATCATTATTCATTTGACCTAAGATAATAGTATACTATGAAATATCTGTAGGAGTTAAAAATAATAATAAAAATTGCTTATAATTAATTATCAATATTTTTAATTGGCAGACTCTAATGAGCCAATTATTAGGAACGAACATTGCTTTAATGTTAAGGCATTGCATGTGTAGGTGAGACAAAGAAGAGAGAGAAAAACATTTGTGTGTTCATTGGGGGAAAAAAAACATAGATGCAAAATAAGGACTTTGAAGGTATTTCATTTAAAATTGTCAACCTGTCTTAATTATATTGATATTTACATTCTTTTTTTTCAGATTCCACAACATGTAATGTTTTAACAATCCTGCTAGCTACATAATTATACAATTTGTTGCCTGGTTTAGCTACTGAAAAGTAATTTCAAGAAAACTGTATCCCTTGCTAAGAAACTGTACACAGTATTATGTTTTGAAACTTTCACGCTGCCTCCACATGCATTAAATTCATGAATCAATGTAATGTATCATTGTTTTAATTAATTTCACTCATTTAGTATAATTAATAGTATCATTACATTCCTTGCCAAAGTAAAAAAAAATCAATGTATAAAAATGTATGAAACATAGATATATTTTACAATGTGAAATGAAGAGGCACAAAACCTCGTGTGTTGCCAAAAACCTTGAAAAAGGGATACAGTTTTTAACATTGCGATTAAAGTTGTAGTAGGTGCGATTTTACGACCATGGGGTATTTTCCTTGTTATTTCTCTTCCTTTGTGTCCTCTGAAACTCATCGTTCCTTCTCCCTTCATCTGCTAAAAATGCCTCCCTGGTTCCAACTTTCTGACATCCTATTCCTAACTCACTGTGTCCTGTCCCTTACTGGATAGCTGCTTTCCCCTTACTGACACTTTTTGAAACTAAGTACTTAGTTTAGAAGTACTTCAGGCCAATTATGTGCAGATTTATCTTTAACATTACCATAAATGCCATTATTTTTTTCTACAGTACTTTGATCACCTGAAATTGCAATGGTGCCAAAACATGTGCACATGTACAAAATTTCTGCAGCTGACTACCCCATTGTGTCCACAGGGGGAGAAGGGAAAGAAGGGCAAAAAAGGGCCTAAGGGGGAGAAAGGAGAACAGGGTGCCCCTGGATTAGATGCACCCTGCCCATTGGTATGTGCCAGCTGAGGGCTGGAAAACTTCCCTGTGACAGCGAAACCCTCAAGGGATGAGTGACCTTTTGGACACCCTGGCAACCTGAACATACCTGAAAAAAAGTCACCATAGTGATTTTACTTTTAGTGGTGTCATTTTCCATATGAAATACCACATTATTTAGTTAATCAAAATAACAGGACCACATTCTGTCCCTCAGTACTATGCTGTATATGTAAATGATTGGTAGGTATCAGTGGTTGCCAGTCATTTCCAAGCCACTCCTCTCTGCCCTGTGCTGAGCCCTCGCAGCGAGAGGCCAGAAGGGCGCTTGCAGCCTCTGTCCCTGTAACACTCCCAGTTCCCTTTCTATGACACAGGGTTTCCGGGGCTTTAAGGGTGAAAAGGGCGAGCCAGGCCAACCTGGTCTGGATGGGCTGGATGCCCCGTGCCAATTGGTACAGTATCCTCTTTTCCTATCCTCTCCTGTGCATGCTCCCATCTTTTGTTCCCACACAACTGCATGGTTCATATTTGCATTTCTTATATTCTCACTACTTGTATTCAAAGTTGGAAATGGAAATACACTGTAGCTTGATAAGCAAGTTGTCTGAGCCAAATCATGCATGCCCTGCTTAACTGCTGTTCTTAGTTTCTTTAGTTAGTAGCACAGATTGAATGAAACAAATATTATAGGGGATATCATAGTATTACTAATTTTACCTTAATATAATTTAATGTTACAGGTTTACTTAAGAATGCAGAAAACATATACAGAAGTACAACATATAGTTATGTCTCTTATCTTAATCTCTAAACATTAATGTTTTCCATTGCATGAAATTAAATTAGATTCAGATTATTCCCTTGCCAAAGTATTTACTGGTAATGTTTAAGTAAATTCCTTTTGTTGGAATATTTTCCATGCCTGACTGCATTTTTCCCCACACTAGAACAATAACTAACCCGTGTCTATGTGATAAGCATCTTATTGTTGTCCTTTTAACTGCAACAGCAGCACTGTCCTCACTGCAGTCTTCATATTCCCACTTATTTCCTACCTGTTCCAGTTGGGCACAGCAGATCCGAGCTCCATTACTCAGCTCTCGGCTCTTCCAGCACCTTTTAAGCAGTTCTTGTTTAACCAACATTTTGCTGTGATTAAGTATTGTGTGTTTCCTTACTAAATTAATACTGAATTTCAGCTTTTGCTCAAAAGTATTTGTGACAAACTGCAAACTCTCTGCAGCGGTCTATATTCTGAAATGAATAGTGTAATAGGTTATAATTCATTTTTACATTGCACCTGCATGCTGAACATTTATGTTGCTTTTGTATTGCTTGTGGGGGAGTTTCATTACCTGCATGGCTCAAGGTGTTCGAGTACATGATGGCTTTTATATATATTCCATATGCATTTTCAGAAGTCACAAAGAACCATTAGCTCTGATCATTTCTAATTAAAATACATGCTTTTGTGTACATGGCTTTCCGTAATATCGTTTGATCTGTTATTTACAATTATTTATAACCAACATATTTATTATTTCTTCCTTGTTGGTTAAATGATTGACTTATTTGAAAAGACACCACTCTTTGCCAGTAATGATCAAAGACAGATTACATATTAAGCCAAAAGAGCTCAGTAATAATATGGCCCTTTTAGTTCATTTCAGACAGACACTCATGGAACAGGTGTAGGACAAGTTTTGTTCAAATAAGTTGTTGTTATTTAGCACTATGAATACAGGACAGAAATCTTATATCTTTCATTAATTTGTTCAATTTCCATAAACAATTTATTCAATTAAGAATCTCAAGGAATCTGGCAACACATGGCACAAAGTACAAACCACCAAAAAACAAGTCAGTGATTCGCAATGGGACACTTTAAAGTCCCCAATTGACCAAACATATGTCTTAGAATGTGGGAGAGCCACCTGGAAGAAATCCATGCAGACATGCGGAGAATATGTAATCTCCACACAGGCAGCAGCCAGGGGGAATCAATCATGACTCTATTCAGATCCTCCCGGCTCCTAGGCCCTCTCTTGTGGCCTGTTCTCTTTAGCCTCTGAGCTTTTTTAATAGAGTTTATGTCAAGCCTGAGATGGCCATAAACATTATTGTGTAGTTTTCTAAATGTTTATTTTATGGATTACTGTTTATTTTCTGGAAACAATGAAATACTAATTATTTCTGATAATAATTTAAACAATCAATTAAATTTAATTAGTTTATGAATACATGTAATGCATTGATCTCTTATTGTCAGATCTTTTCCAATGGTGCAATTAGTTCTTGAGCTAATTAATGTATTCATGTATGCATAAGTTATTATGGTACTCTTTGTTTTATGTGAATATTACATAGTAGGTTTTAAATGTCATTGCATGCACTGATGCTTGTATCAATCTCAGTCATAGTTAGGAATGCACCATTCCTAGTTTGTATGTAAATATATTTACACTCAATGTCAAATGTATCGCCAATACATGTATTAGTTCAGCTAAAATATGTCATAAATTACATCATATTGATTCAGTTTTAGCAATAAAACTGATATATACACTATTGGTGCATCCCTAACCATGATTTTAGAGGTACACAGGTAACAGGTGTTTCCTCTTGAGAGGTACCAGACATTTGGTACCTCTATTGCTACATAAGTCACCAAAAGCTCATTTTTTAGGTACTCCATTAGAGGAATCAACGGCAATCAACTTTGTTATTGTTTTTGTTTTTTTCATAACAGGGTCCAGATGGACTACCAATGCCTGGCTGCTGGCAAAAGGTAAGTGCCAAAGCTTCATCTTGTCTGTAATAAAATACTGGTTGCAAAAATACCTAAATCAGTGGTTCCCAAAGTGGGGGATTAAGATTAAGTAGATTACTATTTCAAGCAAGACCTGCAAGGAAAATGAATAAGCAATCATTGAACCAGAAAAATCATAGTACATAGTGCATGTAATTTGTGATAATTCCACTGTCAGTGTGGTTTGTCATTATATTTTGTTTTGTATGAGTTGCAGGTTTTTTTATGAATTACAATGTTAAAAATCTATTCCAGTGGATTTTGGAAATAAAATATGTATGAAGTTAGTGTCGGACTGTGAGGGTTCAAAAATAATATCTCCAATATAAAATCCAAAGTAGAGACACTGCAGAAAAAAAGTTTGGGAACCACTGAGCGAAATAATTTCTTAAATATTAGATGTCCAGTACCACTCAAATCAAACTGCATGGAGTTCTAAATCCACACCGACAGTAATGTGTTGTGCTATTTGTGAATGCTTTGTATTTGCACCTTTTGTCTTACAATATCCCTGTTTTGTTATTTTTTACAGTGATCAGTCTAAACCAAACCGCATGGAATTTGTAAATAATGCTTCATTTTTGTATTTATAGTTCTTTTTTAATTGTGAAGAAGAATATAAAAGGATCATAATATAAATGTGTGTGCGGGTAAACAAAAAAACAACAACAACAAAAAACCATGAGGCTCACACCCAGCTGCTTCTACTCACCCTAGTACTGTCATGGCAGTGTGTGGCACATTCACATGAGGATTGTGGAACTCATACACTCAATCATTTTAGAGACTTGTGCACAAAAGAGGTTTGCAGGTTTGCATGGCCCTTGGAATAAGAGCTGGTACAGAAATGGACTAATATGGTGCAAAAAGAGGGAGAAAAGACGATGGAGGACGAACAGGAGACTCGATGTTTGTACCCTGAATACACAACATCGTATCATGCGATACTACCATTTTAAAAGACTAAAGACACAACCTAAATCAAGCACGAACATGTAGCTTTTTTGCTTTATGGTGTGGTTAAATCACTATGGCTTCTACAAAACACTAACTGGCTGTCATTCTCACTTTGCCCAATAATGAGTATTTTGGCCTTCAGTTTACTTTCCTTTCTGTCATCTTCTCAAGGGAGTCACACCTTGGCTGGTGGCCTGAAAGAGGTTTGTGGAGTTAGAGAGCAATATTTGGTCTCCTTTTTTTGTAAAAGAGGTGAGTTCCTACAGTGCCTCTAGATTTCTCTCCTATGCCTCGCTGAGAGTTGTCGCTTACTGAGACAGAACCATGAGGATGGATTAACGAGAAAGAATGGACTGCTGCTTCACTGTCTCCAGCCAATTGTGAGTTAGGTGAGCAGATCGGAATCTCCAAAGTGCACGTGATTGGTCCTCACATTTCCATGTTGTGGGTGAGTGCAAAACGATGGAGGCTGCGAACACGTCCTGCCATCGGGAACAGGGTCTACTTAGGCCACAGAGTGCAGGATTAAGGAGGTGGCTTCATGGCTGGATCTACTGAGAACCACAGAATGCTTTGTTTTATTTGATTTATTTGAATACTATTTTGATTGCCTTTAGTGCCTCAAACCTTTTGTTATTCATTCCCTTATTGTAAACATTTTACACTCTATTCTTGTGGAAATGTTTCATCTAGAATGATGAATTCCATTATTTACAGTATTGCAGATTATATAAACATACTGGTCGTACTGCAAGAGCCATTGAGGACACGGAAATGCAGGTTTATTTCTTTTCGAAGCGCTGTTAATGGCTTCATCAGACCTGATATTCGTGCATTTGAAAGGTCTCTCAGCATATGTATATTTTAGTTCTAAAGTCGGTACCCATGATAATCTTTCATAAACATGCCATTCAAGAGGGTGCTTCAGTTTATTTACGTTTTGTGCAGCGTCGGCTCTCATTGGTTCTATTAAACACACAGTGCAGTATTAGACTCCAAGTCTTCTTTAACATTGTCTCCCATCAGTGTTATGAGCTATAACATTCCAGAGCCATCTGAAAGATTCTGAGCTATGTAGCACTGTGTATATTATTAGCCATTTGCTGACTGTCATATACAGACTCGGACATCTTTGAAACTGCACTGCCTTTTACTGTGTGTTGGTTTTGCAGAGGCTCTGTTGGGCATTTCATTTTGTGCATACCTGTGTATTTGTATATACAGTTTATATTCATACTAGACATCTACATTGTCCTTTGTTTTTGAGTAATGCAATGTTTGTATTATATTTACGCATATTGCTCTAACTGGAGGCATTCCTTGTAAGATGAGGTAGCTATGAATCTCTTTTTACCTTTCAGTATTACAGGTATAGATGAAGTTCTGCACTGAATTGTGAGGCAATATGATTGGACAAATATGGAGATAATGCTTTATTTTTCCAAATCCACTATGTATTTCTGAAGGATTGTTAGTAACTATGGCTGCATTACACCCTTTACGTCACGTCAGTTGAAAACGAAGAATATGCCACTTGCAGTGTAAACTGCAAGCAGTGTAATATAGCCCCATCCCTTTCTCATTATTGGTAATTGAATGTACGTTAATATGTGTATAATGGAGTAGGTGTGTGCAGTTAAATATTTGCTCATTAGATGAAAAGTGCAATTTATACTTGTATGTATCATTTGACCCATATTTGCTTCATAAATGGAGTTCTCAGTTAAGCACATTTATTTTACATTATTTGATAAGCACGCTGGAATCACTTTTGTATTGGCACTGGTTATTCCAGCGTTCTTAAAATGACAGTATCGCACCTCAACCAGAAGAATTTTGAGGCAGGTATATGTATTTTATCTGTACATGTGATATGTTAAGCAGTTAAAATTGTTGATTGTCCTAGAGCCAAATACATCCTTCGTTTTTACTCATTTCTTTAAATAATTGCATATAACACTATATATTTTTAACATTGGTGCTGTTTAAATGTGTACATTTTTTATTTTTTTTAGTTAATTAATGTCAATATATTTGGGAAATTCCATGGTTCATGGAATTGTGACTTTTGAATTACCTAAGCTTTTTGTCTTTCTTAAGTTGTATGAAAGAATAATTTAGGAAAGGACTTAGGAGTTCAGCTGTCATATCCCTATTCAAAACTGAAACATACATCTGGATGTGGTCAATGTATTTTGGAAGTGTTGGTGGTCTTCTTGTAAATGAAGCAAACACACTGGGATAGTATTTGTTCAACTTGTAGCAGTCCAAAACTGTACTGACAAGTATCAGATTGATTTCTTACCATATTTGCATGAGGAACATTGTTTGGCTAATCGAAAATATCAAGATTAATGCAGCATTGTATCTTTCTTTCTCTCCATCTCTATTTCTCCATCTCTATTTCTCCATCTCTGTCTCTCTCTGTCTCTGTCTCTGTCTCTGTCTCTCTCTCTCTCTCTCTCTCTCTCTCCCTCTCGTCTCTGTTCTGTTTGATTTTTATTTTTTATTGACTTTAATTTCCTGATCTTCTATGAAAATCATTTACTGATTGGCTCTATATGCTTTTATTCACTTGTTTCTCATTGTAAAGTGTCGGTAAATGGCTCAGTTCATTTCAAGTACAATCTATGTGACAGTGCTGTTAGAGCCAAATAAACTCTTATTTTCTCCAAACACGCGCAGCTGTGATTTTATTTCTTTATATTTAGGTGTAAATTGTATGATCCAAATGCACTGACATTGCTGTCTAATCTTCCTCGACTCATATAGTACAGTACAGTACAGTGACTCAGAATCACCACATGGATTCTGGTCAATGCATATAAACGTACAAACTGAATTAAACTGAATTAAACATAAACATAATAATACACAATAACACACAACTTGTTTGAATACTGAATTGATTAATTTTTACCTTTTACCACTGATTGAAGTGCCATTCTGTTCAAAAGTAAATGTAGGTCAATTCAACTCTAAGAATATAATTTCATAAATTGCAGCTTCATAATCAGGTTAATAAATCTGCAACTCTGATGGTAAACTACATTTCATGATCACACTACCATACCTAAACTACACCTTTGAAACTTTGTGTTGCAATTTCCTCAATCACAGTTGGCTATGTATTGTAATAGCTGGTATTGTAATAACCACCATACCAGCCATACATAACAAGTCATTGATTAAGTTCAATTCAGGATGTAACTTCCTGTGTTGCAATGATATTTATTTCATGTTCAACATTATCACGCCACACAATGTCACATTATTTCAATAATATTTCATTAGTAAGTAATCATATCAAATATTTACATGTAATACGTGTATTCATACTGACTAAACTGTGTTATGCATACCTTAATGCAGGAACAATATATTCATGTAGTTATTAATATAGAACATTAATGTTTACATGAACATTACTAAAGTATTACTGCCATTATTACTGAATTACTTGTCTTCGTCCTCCCAAGGTTTTTTCCTTCTACTTTCAGGGAGTTTTTTCTTTCCATTGTCGCCCTAGGCTCAACTTGGTATTGGTCTTTTAAGATAATATAAAATTGTAAAGCTGCTTTGAAGCAATGCTCCATTGCAAAAAGCCCTATATAAATAAATTTGATTTGATGTGATTTAACTGCCATTCCTCATGAGTTCGTGATGTTCATGGGCCTCATATAAAGTGTTACCACAGAAATAGACTGGACTAATTAGCTTGTTGAAAAAATCAGCACATAGGGGACAAACAATATATAGTGACATGATGCATTGCAATGCAATGTTACAATGTGCATTATGGAACAATATTGCATGTGGTCTGTTTATTACGCCATCTCATGCAATTGAATTTGTGAACACCACAAACACCTCCTATACACACATTGTCCATCCAGTAGTTAAGGCTAGCATGGGCTGTTTTTTTTAGGGGAACTGAAATTATGATAGAAAAAATAATACAAAAGCATACAAGAAACAAGACTGAACTGTCACCTGTGATTGTCTTGTTAGAAAATGCAGTAAAATGCAATATATATATATATATATATATATATATATATATATATATATATATGTATAGATATAGATAGATAGATATAGATATATATATATATATA